>MQRK01174172.1:27068-44732 GCA_001938485.1 Girardia tigrina
GCATGGCTTCTCCCACATGGAAATACAAAGTGGGCTGTCCCATCCCATGGACAACCTTGAATTAAAGGCTATCTATATTTATTTATCCGATGTCTTACTAAAAATCATTGTACGAAATATGTTTACACAACTATAGCTCTACGGAATCACGGTACGAAGGATCATGACTGGTCCTTTCTGACTGGGAAACCGAAGCATATCCATACACTGAAAGCTTACATTCTTGCATCTAAAACTGTGCAAGAAAGTCAGTAAGCTCTGTATTATCCATTTATGGTTTCTACCTGACACAGAGTCTATGGCTCATTACTCCGTACATAAATGCTGGAGATGTAGTCAGTTATAGTCCAGCCGAGGAGGCTTGTATATGCGAAAATAATAGAATAACGTTAATGAAGGTATAATTAATAATAACTCAAAATAAATTATGAAGGGTAATAAATGGTGAAAGAACCAGGTGACCCAGGTAAGATCACAAAGCTAGATTCAAGAGATGAAGTAGATAAAAAAATATATTCAACAAACAGTTTAAACAGTTCTTTTAATAAATCTCTTCAGGTGTATTGTAAGATAGAAGGAATTATTAATTTCAGATGACTCTAGGAGGCTAAAAACAATGAATTTGCGTTTTTTAAGTCAACGTTAATGTCTGAGATAAAACAACACCGCGAATTCGGCAATGATAAACCAAATTATATGGATGGGAAATTTCGACTTATTTTTATAAAGTTCTTTATGATTTGACTTCATTGATTTTGGTGAAATATGCTTGGTAGGCAATCACATAATACCACTGGTACTACCTTGGGGTTCGGTGATCGATCGATAAATTCCGCTTTTGCAATCCATCCGTTTTATAAATCACGTGACAATCTTCCATGGGGCATTGAAAAGGTTAGTCACCATTCTGACACTGCGACTTCGTGACCGTATGCACATTTTCAATGTCTTTTTAGTTCCTTCTGTTCCACAAAGGCTTTGAAACAAGAGAAATACGGGCATTGCACTCATTTGATACGCGGCTGGAGCATTTTCGGATACTATTTTGTTCAATCACTTCTGTCAGTTTTTCAGACACAGTTCCTTCGCGGCTGATATGCTCTTTCATCAACTGCTTTTTACGACCGCTGACATTTCTATTTCCTGAGACCATTTTAGACTTTAATACTATTTTTACTTCAAGTTCACCTTTCCGTCTATTGTACCGAAAGAATACAATATGCCGTTTCATCAGTACCACACTCCCCTTGGTCAAAAAAATAGACATATCTGTATTACGTATTCTGTAAAGTTTAGTTTTATCTTGAGCAGTGCGTGTTCAGGTATTATGAAAAGCTTTTCCGATGTGGCCCTTCACTCACTGTCATAGTACACTGAAGGAAAAATGCTTGATTCGATAGGTCCAATATGGGGTCGCATTACTTCGGTCTTTTTCGCTTCCCTAATCATAGATTGTATTTACATGGTTCTGCATGTCTTTGGCTGTTTTTGTAAATTTTATACAGCCGTGAAAGGGAAATTCGAATTCCTCTATCAAAGATAAGTCTGTGATCCTAAAAGATAGATGAAATTTCTACGGCACTGATCCTTTCTTTCACCACTGTCGAGATAATCTGAGCTTGTGTAGCTTTGAATTTATAAAATATATTTTGTATTTTTTGGCTTCCTCAATTTTGTTGCTGATCTGGTAGATTTGCTCTAATTGATTCCATGAGATCTTTACATTTTCAGTCCGTTTGTTAGCTACTTCTTTGTTAAATAAGTCTTTTTGCCACAGGTTCACATTTTAAAAGTGGTGTGTATTCTTAGATATTCTTCATCGCTGTAGTTTCTGTCAGAACATGAGTGACCACCACTTTATGGTTTTTTGCTGATATTTCTTTTCACCTCCTTTTGATAGGTAAACTCCTTGAAGCATCTGCCTTTTTCCTTGATTAGATTTGGCACACCTGTTCTTGTTCTATGGACCGGTCTAATCTGTTAGGGAGTTCCCATATATCGCAAAATTTACAGGGGGTATCGGTGAATGATTTGATTTACGAGATCATCGTAGACCGTCTCATTTCCTAAAAGTCACTTTATATATCGGAGACAAAAATTCCGTTTTTTCCTCATTTGTATATCCATTATCTGTTGGGGCATACTCTACTGTAATTGTGATTAATTTTCTATTGTATCTACAAATAAAAAGGCGATCATTCACAGATTCAAAATCTATTTTTTCAGATCTTTTTTGTTGATAATCAGAGCAATTCCTCTCTCTATGTGTGCCTTAGAGGTACTGCCACTGTGGATAATTCTTCACTGATTGAACAAAGTTGTTTCTTTTCCCGGCAATGTGTCTCAATTAGGATGCACGCATCCATTTTTGTTATCTCCAATGCTCGATTAAGGAATAACATATTTTCCTCCATAATACCTCTAAGGATTAATGTTCCCACTTTTTTTCTTTCGAGTTTGGTCACTATCTCCGGAACCTGACCGGAGATTATTGACTTTTATCACAAATATTTAGAACAACGTTAATAGGTTATTAAACAAGATGTAACGTTTAAATATGCTTAGATTAATAATAAATAATAATTATTTAATTTTATATATTTTTATAATAAATGAAGAAACGATTTACAATTTTACTTAAAAAAAATCACTTTCTTCAAATAGCATCTGATTTTTGTCTTATTTAGAGGTATTGTAATGTGTACTTATATGTTGTATTTATATTGTTGTATTAAATGTCGACTATCTTTTGACATTTTCCTTTAAATTATTTAAGATCCAAATAATGTTTTAGGAGAGATCAAAGATTTCTGTTCCTAAATTTATAACGATGATGGATTTTCATAAAAGTTTGAAACAGAAACAAAATTTGAGAGCTATCGAAACTCAAACTGATTATGAAAAAGCAACTTCTCAAAGCAAAGAAGTACCACCTTTGGATGAAGATAAAGATATTTTATTCCCAGAAGAAGATGAAAAAGACGGTTGATTAGTTTGATATTTTTTTATTTTGTTTTGTATTTGAATTTTAGTAGGGAAAAAAAGTGTAGCCATATCTGCCAGTCCCACTTTAGTGAGGTAAATTTAAATTATGCTGAACTTTCACGAAGATACAAAATTTTTAATATTTTTGAGACAAATTAATTTTAAAGTTGTCATTTATGAGGAATTAGTTAATTATCTTTTCACTGAGAAAATTTTTATTAATTTAAAACGATTAAATTTAAAACATAATGGGAAAAACTTTTTTTGAAATTAAGTTTCGTACAATAATGTAATAAGTTATAATTTAAAAAGTAAATATTTTTTGTAAAATAATAAAATTAAAAGATTTTGATTGTTTTTGGAAAGATGGTTTTTTTGGTTTAAAAGTAATTATAAGAATAAATAAGATTAAATAAAAATTGAATAAAATATTTTTTCAGCTTGAGTTTAAAAGAAAATAATCAAAATTTAAAAAATATAATAAATATCGGCAAATTAATTATAAAAAGGAAGTCGAAAATTTGTTCGAATTTGTTTTTAATAAAAATTATTTTATTGTGCTAATCATGACTGATAGTATTGAATTACCTAACATATGAAAATAACAAAATTATATTTTTATGAGCGACAACATTATTATAATATTATAAAAGAAAGTCAGATATTGGTCCTCAGAGGCACAATCATTGGTTGCGGTCCTAAGGAAGACCGGTACATGTTCTCTAATGCTCTTGCAGTAGATAAATGTATCACTCGAATACCTACGTGGAAATTAACTTCTTGTTCCAGCCGTACAGAATGATCCCAATATCGCCTCCGCTTGTCAAATTCTGATTTGCTTTGAATGAACGACAATGCTGCAAATTAAATCTGACTGTGCCTCGAATGTGTGATCTCTCTCAAGCGTATTGTAGCTGAAAGAACGAATTTGCATGAATTTCCGAGTATAACACCATTCAGATTGTCATTGAAACGAAATTCGACGCCCTCACGGGCACTTGCACATCTCTAAGGTCTATTATTATCGTTGAGCCACGCGAACATTCACGTCTCACTCAAACATATACCACTGTTTGCTATCGAATTTTAGTGGCATTGAAAATAATTAAAAGAATAAGCTTCTTTACTTTCAGATTTCTTTATTTTTTCACTTATTACCGTTTAGACTCTTAATTTTCTTGTTATATTGACTTGTTATATATGTATATACAATCCCGTCCAAAAGTTATAGGTCAGTTTCATAACATCTTCTAAAATTTGAATTTCAGACAACTGCAAATATATTTAGACAAGATTATGATTATTAAAGTAAGGATTCCATTTTACAAATGTTTTAAAATGCTTTAATACTATTTTAAATTATGGACTTTCGAGAAATTAATTGATCAAGTTTTATATTTATAAGGGGTTAGTTTAAATTTAAGTTTCGCCAAAGTAGTTTATTATTTTTTAATTTGAAAATTTCAAAGAAATAAATTAAAAAACTAAAATGTAGAGTAAAAATATGATAAAAGAAATACTTATTTAAAATATGCTTACAGTAATAATAAAATTTATGAAATAAGTTTGAATAAATTTTAAAATAAATAGTTAACGGAATAATATTTTATGAAATAATTTTTTTAATAAAAGGGTTTATTGTAAATTTAAATTAATTAGTTTTTATTATAAAATTTTCGAAAAAATGTAAAATAATTTAAGGTTTAAATTTCGTAAAATTTCAAAATTTAATGAATTAATTTTGGACGAAAATTGTTTAAATATGTGAATTGTTGATATTAATAAATTTTGTGGTGTTAAATTATGATTTCGGAATTCGATAATACTGAAAGTGGCATAAACGCTACTTACAATATTATTTTTTATCAGGATCAAAAGTCATAGGTTACCCAAAGCTTTCATATAAGATCTAATCCAAATTATTAAATGTTTTAAATTTTAACACGAAAACATAGCGTTTATTATAAATAATATGTCAGTAACTGGTATTGGAACCTTTAGATAACAATACTGCTCGTAATCAACTGAGAATCGATCGGTATAAAACCTTGATCCTTTCCTCCTCAATCGAGTCCCACTCTTGTTGGCAAAAATTCAGAGTTCATCTACAGTCTTCCGTGAGTGTAAAGAAACTCGTTCTTTTAATAAACGCCACGGTGGCTCAATGATATTTATGTCAGGTGATTGTGACGGCCAATCATTTAACAGGCAAACTTGATGTTTATCGAAATAACTTAGTGTGGACTTTGACTTGTGGCATGGTGCAACATCTTGCATAAATATATAATCATTGAAGTAATCAGGCATAATGCCTTGCTCGAGAACTTCTTGATACCCCTTTGAATTTAAACGTTCCATTTTCCACCTACTACGGTCTGATTTAGTTGATATTTTGCTATTATGTGTAACCTTAATGACAATATATGAATCAATTAAAACATTGATTATCTAAGTGATTAATTAGTCACTTTTTATATGAAAAACGAAATAGTGATTATTCCATAATTGCTCTTATTTATAAATTATATCAAAAATAATATCAATGCAAATTTGTATTTTTATACTTGTCATAGGTTTATAAATTTTTGTATTTTATTGTGACAAAGACATTTTTGGATTCCTTATTATTACTTATAGTTTATTTGGTTAAATCTTTGTCATGATGAATTTACAAAAGAAAACATTGATTTTCTTGATTCGGAGTATTTTACTCTTCCATAATTTTTTCTTGTTAAAAAAGCAATGCAATATAGAGTACTGTTGCGACAAAGGCATATATTCGTCCTTTAAAAAAATCATCAAAAAAAGAACAAACAAAACGCAGTTTAAGCTTTATATTGAATAATTAAATTCTATATTCATGCGAAATAAATAATGTTATATTATATTTTTGTCTGGTTATTCCTTGTAGTTCCGACTTGCACTCTAGATTATGTTAAGCTCATGAAATATATTTGATTTGCATCATGTATCTCGATTAAAATATTTATTGTCTTGTCATAAAGCATGTGATTTTATTATTTTTAATGTTTTATTATATGGAAAGTCTAATTGTTTTTATTAAATGTTTTTTTGTTTCAAGAATTGCATTTTTTAATGATACCAAACCGAGACATGACCAGGAAATGGAAGGAAAAGGTGTCACTAATAAAGATTTAGAAATTCCCAGGTGAAATTTGGTAAAGTGTTGTATAAATTTTTTTAAACAATGGAATAATTAGTGGAATGGTAGATATTGAAGATAGGTGAGTTTGAATTCCTTTACCGATGCCAAAGCCTAACCTGTTTAGAACTGCTTTAGTATATTTCTGCCTTTTATTTAACAACCTTTATTAGTGTTCTTACATTGCACATTTAGTAATTACATACTTTTTAAAATCGTTTTCAGCATTTTACATGAATAATTTTATATTTATAGAATGATAATTATAATCATTGTAAAATTTATTAATTTAATTTATAGAACAGTTTTAGAATTTATTATTATTTGTCTTAATTATGTCCTCCCATATTATAGTCTAGTTTCCTTTAATAATTGAATATTTATTTTTTTTTTCAAACCTTATTTAGATTTTACTGCTTTAAATGTAACCGAGTCCTTAATATTTAATTTCCGGGAGCCCTCATATCTGAAGACGTCTTCGAAACACGTACCATTCATGCAAATATTATTATAAGTAGACTCTGTTCCAAAGTGTTCAAACATAATAACGGTGTTTATAGAATTCGTGTTCAGTCATTGTTTAAATAAGATTTTCATATTTTAAAAGATTAATTATTCTATGCAAAAGATATCATTCATCATATTTTGAAAACTATATATTAACTTATTTATTATTGAATTTCTATGCTTAACATGAAGTTATTTTTTTAATGTAGAAATTAACTTTATCACTTTATTTAAACTTTCTAAAATGCTTTAAAGTTTATTTCATTGTAACTGTAAAGTTTTGAATGTTTCTAAAGCTTTAGATCTGTTCTTTTAAAACAGTAGACTGTACCCCCCTAATAGAACATTGCACCAGTATATGAATGGCGCGCAATTTTTACCAAAATATCATTTTTGTATACAAACATGGACTAAAATCAAATCGGTGTCAAAAAACTTGCATCAGCACATTTTTAATGTTTATTATTACATAACATGGCATATAATTTTGTAGCACGATAAATAAATTTCAATATCAAGTGACAATTTATGACGAAAATTAGGGGGCGCAATATTCTTTATAAAAAAAAGGATTATAAATACAAAAAGGTTAAAAAACAATGTTTTACACAAGTTTTAAAAATTGTCTTTTTATTTTATTATTTTTCTACTATTATTTACTACTATTATTATTAGTTTCTTTTATAAATTTTCTTTTATAACAAGTGAGTTGCTTTAATTAACGTTTTTTATATATCATATTCTTAAGTCTTTCACAAAATTACTTAGTCTAACGAAATTATTATCATAGTGACACAAAATATTTCTCTTCAACCAAACCAAAAATATAAAAAATGTAAACGTTTTTCCTTGCTGGAAATATTCGAATTTTAATACTCTATTAGTCTTCATGGAAACGAGTGGAAAAGCAAAAATCAATTTAATAAATATTTTAAATTCACGAATTTTGTGATCAGAACTTCCGAGACAAGACTTATGTCGAATATGTATTCATGAATTTAAGAAATATTCAATAGTAACGTACTGAACATCAATTGTAATATGATGTGATCCATAATCAGGGGTCAATCTTGATAACAATTCTTGAAAGAGGGCGCCATTCCATTTTTAACAAGAATATGAAAGTTGATGAAAGTCAAACATAATTTTTACTATATCTATAAGAATTTTAAAGAAAAATGACTTTCTCATAATTATTTTTATTATTATATATTTTAAAACTTAAATTTTAAAAACATTCATTAAATGTTATGTAATAAATGCTATATATATATATATATATATATATATATATATATTGTTAGTTAAAATATTTGTTTGGTTAATCAATTTTTTAGTAATATAAATGTGAGAAAATATAAGAAGAATATCTAGTTCATGTACGCTAATTTTTTAAGGTAAAACATATGATTCCTCATATTAATATGTTGTTAATGTGATGTTGAAGATTCATTAATTACAGAAGTAAATCTTTGGCAAAAGAAGTGGATATCTTGAAATAAATGTGATATTCCTGGTTCCGTTGAAGTAAAAGCTACAGAACTCTAAAGCCGATACATATTTTTTGTAAAAATATAACTGACTTTATCAAATAGTGTGTGATCACCCAAAAGACGTTATCTTTCCTAGAAATGAAAAAAAATAATTGATTAAGTCTAACAACATTTGCTAAAATGTATATCAATAGTTGAAATTCAAATTTCACAGAATTTTCCACTATGGAGGATTACTTCTTAAAATAAGGATTTCCAAATGAATGGTTTTGAAGGATGTTTTAAAGAAAGTATACATGGTGTTTTGCTGTTTAATTATAATCACATTATTTTGTATATAATAATATCTTTAAACAAGCAGCTATTTTTGACTTCGTGTAACTTTTAAAAAGATGAATTATCTGCAATCACTTACTTTGAAATTGTATTTAGGACTGGATTGAATTTAATTCAGCATCCCGTGGTCACAGATTACCTTCAGAGTTATGATCAAATTCTTACATTCAAAGAACAATTTCTTTTAATATTGGAAGAATTAGGTAATATGTAATACAACTCGCTTTAAAAATTTTATAAACTTAGACAAAGTTGATATATCAGATATACTGCATCTCAGGAAACTGAATCCCGTTTCTATTCGATCACAGAATCGAATCATTCCTCAGATTGAAGACATTGGAAAGTCTGTTGAGAAAAGTAAAGTTTTTCTTTGAAAAATCATTAGGTGTATTTTGTTATAGTATTACAGACCTCTTTACAAATACTTGAAAGACTGCTCTTACCGAAAAAGAAAGTAATATAATTATTTTAGTGACAAAAAGAATGAATAAGTTGATGAGATATAATTTATGTTGCTTTGTATGTTGTATTTTTTTAGTGTTCTGTAGTGTATTCTTTTATTGTGGTTACATAAACATTACTTTGGTACAAAGATGATAATATATCATTGTTAGTTTATTCTGATGATGAGGGTAGATCCATCGAAATTAATAACTATAAATTATGATGAACCTTTTTAGTGTTTCAAAGACAATTATGTACATATGAAAATAAGATTTATTTATTTTAATTTTAGCGTGAGGTTAAAATGAATAAAGAACACAAAACCCAAATCGTTCCATCTCCCAGAGTCAAGCAATTGAATCCAACTACAAATATATCAATTTCGTCTCAGTTAGAACATTTACAAGAAGATTGTAATGATATGTACGAATGCAAAATTAAATGTTTATTTTTTTATTCTTTATATTTATTTTATTATAGGAAACGAATAATGAAATTATTCAAACAGTCCTATCAATCAAAATTTGGGTATAGTATTTATTAATATTTTTATTATATTTATTTGTGAATTAAGGTTTGTTTTTCAAAAGTTCAAAACTATTAAAAATTGACAGAATTGACTTTTGATTATTAATAATTACCTTTTCCTGAGGAACTGTTTGTAGGAAATATATTTAATATATTTTATTGTTATATCATACTACTAAATATATATGATATAAAAAAATAATTTTTATCGATCGATTCGATAATATAGAATGAAATAATCAGAAGGTTAGATTTATTCGTGCGTTCTTTGGAAATCCAGTCACAATATGCGGATTACGTTAAATTTATTATATTTGGAATTTATGTTTGACACAATTAACGATATTCTTCATGATCCGCGTGACAATGGTAATGACATTCTCCGTCAAATACCGTCATTTCATTGGATTACAACCATCAAATTAGGTTGGGAGTTTTGATAATTCTGATTAAAGTGCAGTGAATTCGAACTTGGTATAATTTATGAATGCACGATATCGCAAAAATCCAAATAATATTTCTAACTTTTTCAACTCTAACGATTTGATCGTACAATTATTTAAGATTCAACTTTGAAAAAGAAATCAAAGAATTAATTTTGATGTTATAAATCTGTGATGTGACAACATAAACAAAATAATATAATTCAATTGTTCCTATTTAATGTCTAAGTATTCTGGCCAGTTAAAATTCGCTGATTTTAGTCGCTTTGGAAAAATTTACATACTGATTTCCCCATTGTTTTTCTGTGACGCATCCAACCGAATCACTATTCATTTTTCGGGTTTCATGGTTAAGCCGGAACTGGAAATTTGTTTCACATGGCCCTCTCGGAGACGAATTTCCATTAAACTACCGTCACCTAAATCACTTGTATTGCGAGTTAATCCGATAAATGTTTAGTAACTGATTAAACAGGACAATCAGCATTTGTACAACGAATTCCATATGACAATTTCGGCTACACTCATTTGGACTTGCCCAGAAAGATGCTTATTGTCGCTGAATGATTTGACAATTAATTATATTTATTAAATATGTGGTGTATATTGTATTCCTAATAAATATTATTCATCTCTTTATCTAATTATTCTATAACGTTAATGGAAGAGGAAATTACATCCGATTTCTTTTTTCATTACATTGTTGCTTGATTTTGCTTTTTTTATTTATAAGGAGTATGAATAAACGCAGTAGATAAATGAATAAATTCGGAAGATAAATTAATGATTTCAGGAGATAAATTTAATTAGTATTAAATTAAAAGATAAATGAATTAATTTAGAATATAAGTAAACTAAACCAGTATATAAATTGCAAAAATGATAAGATGTTTTAATTAATTAAATTTATTTATATAACAAGTTTTATCCATAAAAATTACATTTTACATTTTTTTAAATTATTAGTTGGCAACACTTCATTTGTATTGCACTTCTTAGGCACTGGAACAGGCATTTTTTCCAAAGCAAATGTGATTTCTGCTGGGCGGCCACGCTTCTGTTTTGGAACCAATGGCATATTGTGAGCTCTCAATGGTATTCATAATGGCCGGCAAGCAGTAATAAATGTTTGCAGATATAATTTTTTTGGAATTCTCTACAGTTGCATGTGCTAAAGATCCAATTTTCCTTATCTTCCCTTAAACATAGTTCCCAGAAACGCGATTGCATGTCCTTGAACGAATCAAAATCAGTCCAGTTGAGTTTATCTTTTAGACTTCTGTATTCTTTTAAATCTGCTTTGAAATTTGTAGCAATAGTTAGACGAAACGCCATGTAATGAATCTTCACTTTGTTTTTTGACATCACTGCTGTCATTTCTCTTAGAGTGGTATTGTATGTTTTAAGCCACAGTTCGTGACTAATTGATGGCACCTCGTCAAACAAAATCGGGCTAATTGGTTTTTCCGAATTCCTATTGATTGACCAATCTTTGACAATTTTAGACTCACTAATTCCAGAAAGCGAGTCAATGATAAACGCTTGCGAGTTGTTCCATCTTTCTTTATCACACCATTAGTTGATTCTAATCCATTATTTGTGCTTGATAATCCTGGTGCAAATCCTTTATAACAACCCGGATGTTTTGTGTACCACCCTTTTTCGAAATATTGAAGGAATTGCTTAATTGTATGGACCTATATATTAGGTTGGTCAAAAAATAATGGCGGTTTTGGGACACAGACTTCAAAGACGTGCAAATTCACAGAAACAAAAGTTTAATAATCAAAGTATGAACCGTTGGCATCAATACATTTTTGTCAACAAGAAACAAGTTGTTTTATTCCATCAGCACAAAATGCATCGATTCTCGAAGCGACGAATTCTTGGAAGGCATTTTGAGCATCATTTTGGTTTTTGAAAATTTGTTGACTTAGGAAATTGTACAAATGCCTGAAAAAGTAGAAGTCCGTTGGCGAGAGGTCTGGTGAATATGGTGGATGAAGCAGGGTTTCATAGCCCAACTCATTAAGCTTTTGCAGAGTCACTTTTGAAATATGAGGAAATTTATTTTCCAGTTTTTCTTTTCTTTGAGCTGGCTTTTGAAATTCCACAAATATGGCCTAAATCGCTTCTTTAATCTCATGCGGTATTCCAACGGTTGTTTAGCTTCACATGCTCCTTGGGGTTTGTCTCTAATCGATACACTGACACGCCTTCTTTGTCGTGGTAAAAAATCAAGAACATTTTGGCTGGGCATCCACAAGAAGCTTTGAATTTACATTTGTAGAATTGCTTCATTCCTTCAGTTTGGCAGTCCCGTAAATCTGATTTCACCCATAAATTGTCTTAGTTTGCATCGTCTTTATCACTAAATGTTTTTATCTTTTCTTACGTTGTATTTTTTCCACGCTTATTGTTGGATCTTGCACTATTTTTATCTACTTGCTGAGATGTTTTGGTTGTTTTGGGATTTCGATTAATTCTTCTTCACTGGAATCATCTTGGTCCGGTAATTTGAAATTTTATAAGTTCATGGCTTTTTGGTTAAAATTCTATTTAAAAATAATAGTAATACAATTTATTTTACCTTTTTTAGTTAAATTTTTACCTTTTTTTAATTTTAAATTTAAATTAAAACTTTAATTTTAAAATATAAAACAAAAACATTTATCTTCAGTTTTAATTTATTTATCTGCTGGTATAATTCAAAAAAAGTATCTTCAACTTTAATGCATTTATATTCTAGAATAATTTTTTTTATCTTCTAGAATAATACATTTATCTTCTAAAATAATTTATTCCCATTTATAAGTTAATCATTTTAATTCTAATGTTTGAAACTAAAAAAATATAATTTTTTCTATTTTCAGTTTTATCAACAATTTAATGACAAAGTTGAAACAGATGTTCCTTTTCCTAATTAACAATCAATCAAGAATGATTGCCGACAATGAACAATCTTCAGGCAAAAACCAGAAGAAGATGGTAAATGATCCTCCAATCTTAATGAAGAATGAGATTCCATCAATTATTCCGGATTACGATTCCGTGTCTATTTATTTCAATCGTCGAGACTTGAAACGAAACACCGGAAGGATGCAACAAGCCATTTTAGAAAACAATTTCTCTGAATTCCTCTATGAAGTCTAAAGTGTTTTTAAATTAATAATTAATAAATTATTTTAGGAAGCAGTAGAAAAAATGTCTCAATATATGGAGATTCCGTCAAAACAACTGTACATTCTGGTTCAAAAGTATTTACACAAAGATGCTATGCAAAAGATTTCAGGTTAAAAAATTATGATCAACTTCTTCAAATTATCAAGTCATTATATTTGAAACAAGATTTATAACAAAAAGTCACTCGGGATCAAATTGGGAGATTATAATGTTTACTGGTTTGGTATTCTCCAAAACGTAGCAAACATTGATGACAGAACTAGATAGAAATTCACTAATTTTCTGTCATAAATGTGATAATGTATGTGAATTTACATCAAGTACGCATCAAACCGGAGTAATAGTCAATTTTGTCGTTTGACCAGCTGGGAAGAATACATGGTACACAAAATCTCAGCAACGGATATAAACAGGGAGTAAAATCTTATATTTTAATATAAGGTTTATGGATTAAAAGTATATGCCAACAAAACGAAAGTTATGTGAGCTACGAATGTTTCAAAAATCGAAATACAATAGATAAATTGTTGTGAAAATATAGTAAAATGGATGAATGAATCCCATTAGCTCGGAAGTATATTGACCACAAGGGATATCTGTAACTGAAATATTACTCATCACATGTGATGCGCGATGCAAAAACTGAAATATCTACAATCCAGTAATTTTACGTTACAATGTTTTGATAGTATTACAGAAAAGGCTGTCTGAAAGGGACATGGCTCGGTTACAAGTTTTTCAAAATAATTGTAGGAGAAAAGCGCTCAGAACAATTAGACTGAACAAAATTTATAACATGAATCTTTTGATAAAACTGCATAAATCACGGGTAAGTTTAGTCACAATGGAAAGAAGTTTATTGTGTAAAACTAACACAAGTAGCGCAACTCAAATTGGACAAAAAGTAAATCATAAGACGCAAGAGCTAGTTTTTCGAGAAAGAAGATATAAGGATTTATTAGGGCTATTTTATTTTTCAAGTGAAATTGATAAACTTAAAGAAAGTCTGGATGAAAGTCTAGTTGAACCTAAAAACGATTAAGCATTCAAACACCTGCATACACGAAATATAGGAACAGAATATTGCTTATCCAGAAATACTAAAACCTCTAGTTGCTATGATTGCTTGTACTTTCTCTTCTTGCACTGTCTTCTTGCTGTCGCAATCTTTTATAATTGGAATTAAAATTTTTTTAAAGAATGGAAGACTTCTGCTTGTAATAGATGGTGTTTTATCCTTGAAACATTAGCTCAATCTTTGTAACAATCCATTAACTTTTACTATTTCATCAGTTCTAAATTTTACTCGAAGGAAGTTTCATCCTTGAATGTTACTGAAACTATCGTAATAGTATTGTCCTTATAAATATTGATTTTAAATCTTCATAATACTCTTTTTTCTCGGTCTTGGTCTACGGTTAAAGTATATCACCTAATCTTTGCATAATTTTAAGCCCGAGTTTCTGTAATTATTAAGAATATTTAGACAAGCTTCATTTGAATTTTTATTACAATCACATTTAGAGTCATTATGACTCAGAAAATCTTTCATCGTTTGTCATCATTCTAATTGGTTTTATTATTGCTATTTTTAATCATGATTATTCGAACAATTTTTCTAAGTCATTTTTTAAAATATTAACTTTTAAAAATTATTAATTGAAAATAATAATTTTTACCACATCTCAATAAATCTCAAAATAATAAAAATGTTATCAAATTATTAAAAATACATTTAATTTAAATTTTACTGAAAATATTAAACTTAATTTAAATTGTTAAATTAAAAAATATGAACCTATAAAATGATTATTTAAATTTTGTTCGAATAGTCAATCACTTTAAATTTAAATAAAAAATACCAATTTCCATCTGGGTAGGAGAATCACCATTCTAAGTTCAACATAATTAAATCAACATACAGCATCAATACATTTACACATTCAAACAATTTAAAATATTCCTCACTGTAATGTTTACTTGCTTGATTATTTTGTACTAAATTTGTGACCCTTGGAGTTACTGAAGTTGAGAATCTTGAAACTACAGAGCCTAAACAAAGCCAACAACTCACAATATCTAAATAGTTAAAATTCGATCATGATTTTATTAAGTAATTTATTATTTTGTCGTTACTTATTCTCTAAATATGACTACAATTCAAGAAAAAGTAATGAGAAAAAGTAATTTATCTTGATTACCCTATATACTTAGAAGATTTCTTTTAAAATAATTATTTAGATTTTTTTTATTTTCTAGAAGCAGTTAAACGAAATCGTAATTTTACTGAGGATACGCTGAAGATATTAAACAAAATGGAAATTAGTATTGAGAAGGTTAATGGGGTTTTCATTCATTTCAAGCTTTTATTAAATGTGGTTTTAGAAGCAACAAGGCTACAGAGATATCCAGACCTATTTGAGAAATGAGAGAATTCTTAGAGCGAAGGAACTCGTTGATACTCTAAATAAAATTGAAGTTGAATCTTCCATTTTGATGATTAAACCTATTCTATTTAATAAATCCAAGTAATCTTAACATTTTTATTTTATACACTCATATCTTGTTTTATGCAGTCCTTTTTATGCGATTTTTTATTAGTATAATTTCTTTGTGCGATGTCATAATGGGATCTTATTTATGAGATTGCGCAAAAAAAAATTAGCACAAATAAAAAATCGCATAAAAAAGGACCGCATATAAACATATTTGAGTGTATAATGTTTAATTTCCTTGGTTAAAAATTAATGCTAACACAACTTGTTTTATAAAAAGAAGCTTTAAGCAATATTTAATTACATCTTTTCCTATACACAGTAGTAAAAGTATTGCCCTTCTATGGCTGTGTTCTATTAACATTTAATGGGTTCAGTACTGAGTACATTCGAGAGATTACTCTTAATCCTCGTAAATTAATTCAAGATCTCAATCGTGGAGGGATATTGCATGATTTTCTCGAATAAATTCAAATCTAAGGTCTTAAAATTAAAAGAGACCTACAATCGAGTTAGGTTCATTAGTATTTAGATTTTACTCAAAAAGTATGTAAAATTGAACATTTGAACACTAATTGATTTTACGCATTTATTTATATTGTTATTTAATATTACCTGTTTAACTTTATTTTTCATTTCAAGGAGTTTTAGATAACTGTTTAAATATTTTGAGGTTTTTGTATTTTAAAAAATACATTACGTCTTTGTTTTATATTTCCCTGAGTGTTCGCAAAGAGCGCATCATATTGGGGCTGCGGCCCGTTGGTGGCGATGGTGGGGGTGAAGATAATTTCATGCATTTCATCCTTGATCGATTAATAATCCATAAACAATTGGTATTATCTGATCACCTTAACCTGATCGCTGCTCTGCTCACTCTGCTCCCGTGGCTCTCTGACATCAGCCAAAGAATTGGTATCCTCATTCACTTCTTGAGCAACCTTCAAATCACAATTTCCGTTTCATTGTACTCCTAATCATCGAAATTCGGAGTTAAAGTCAAATTATAATTAACCGTCACAACATTTCTCGGTAATCGATGCTCGTGGGTTTCTGTCATTATTACTTTAGCGTTTTTTAATGAAAATTTCGTGTTAAAAAATCGTAATAATATAAAAGACAATTTAAACCAACAAAACATTTATTTCCATCATTTATTTCATTTAATGCAGTTAAACAACCGCTACAATTTTAATCATCATATATTTTTTTTGAATATTTAAATCATAAATGAATTTTTACATTTAAATTAAAATGCATTCACACAAAATAAAAATAATTTTTACAAGTTAATAACTAAGTTTGTGAAACAATGAGCATTCACATAATTGATTTTTAACTGTTTATCGCAGAGCGGCAGTTTGAGCGCGGCAGCCTCGCCCAGAGCTCAACAACTCGTATTTTGTTCTCGTTTTAGATTCGTGATTTCTGCGTGATAAATACATTCTATGTCGATATTTAATTTTATAAGCAAACAACACAGATATTGTTTCCAATGTACAAGAACCGCAGTCAACATAATCTCCAATAAACAATTCTCTGTCAGTTGATAATTTTTCACACAATAAATATATTCCATTCAGATATTTAATTTTATAAGTAAGCAACACGCATACTATTTCCAATGAATAAGAACCGCAGTCAACATAATCTCCAAGAAACAATTCTCTGTCAGTTGAAGATTTTCCACAATTTTGGAATATTCACATTAATTCATTCCATTGATCATGAATGTCTCACAATTTTTAATAGGTACTGAAATTTCTTCAATTTCTTTGATACGCAATCTCTGATCGGGAATTCTTACATGATTATCTTCGAATATCTTCATAAAATAATTCTCATTAAAAAATACAGTCAAATGGCAAAGTTATCTGTTCTTTTAAATTAGACATTAAATTTCTGTTAATAATTCTAATGAAAAGAAATCGATATTTCTATGTAAAATTTTTATTCGTTATCAAATCTCTATATTAACTGATGCATTCAAACAATGCAACAAAATTTACAATTTTTCACATAATTATAATAATAATAACTTTTTTTTCACAAACATGAATTCAACCAATACAAAAATTTTCCAA
>MQRK01174180.1:7016-31686 GCA_001938485.1 Girardia tigrina
ATATATATATATATATATATATAATTATATTATTATTTAAGTTAAATAAATAGAAAGATCAAATGTTTGAACATCACAACTGAAAATAAAGATTGTAACAACTTAGTTTTAAATTGAAAATTTTTAAATACTATTAATTATTTGACTAAAATCTTTGTTTGTTTGTTGGTTTGTCGATCACGCTCAAAGTTAGATGGTCCTTACTTTTATGGTTTGCTTCATTGAGTATTGTGTCGCCAGGACTTTCATATTCGGGCTTGCAAATTAAATTTGCTTGACCTTACTTTTGGAGATTATTCATTAAGCATTGTGTCGCCGGGACCTCAGTTTCTGTACCTTGGAAAATGAATCTTATTGGTTCCAGCCTCAACTCTTCGATATCCGAGTCATCAGCTGCTCAGCCAACCTCCACGCCGGCCTTTCCGAGCTTTAGCTGCCCTGAACTACGGTGTCAACAATCGATGACTTGAATTCGCGGAAGCCCCAGTGATCACCGAAGTGGCGCCGATGATTCTGAGGAAAAACCAGCCAATCCAAATCAGACTCAAGTCCTGCTGCACAGGCACTAAAAAACCTTTATTTTCTAATAAATTTTTGTACACTATGATCAACTTTTTTTCACTCCTAAACAATGAACTTTTTTCTTTACTGCTAATACATTTATTCATGCTTGCATCAGCTGCCTTTTTTGTTACAGGGCTGGAAGTTAGTTCCCACGTCAGAAATAGGTACTTCATTTGCTGGAAGTCAGTTTTGACATAGTCACTTTCAGAAACAAAATTTATTTATAAATGGAGAGTAATTGATGCAGATAGCTCAAGTACGCTAATGTACTAACTCAGAATTTACAAATTTTTAATGAAAACAAGCACAATCAAGTGAATTTTTTTCAAGTTAGGTGGTTCAAAAAGTAAAAAATTTTCTAGATTTTTAAGGTTTTTTTCACGGGCGGCTTACCGCCAATAAATTTTTTAGAATCTATATATGCCAGCTAATTAATGATATATAAAGAAATAACAGATAAAATTATAATAGAGCTTACGAACAAGAATATAATATATTAAAAGTGATACAATAAATGAAAGAGGTTCCTGTGAAATACTGCTAAAAATGCCCTGTTTCATCTATTTACCAAAACTGACAGAAACGATAAAAGGTTCACTGTAAAAAACAAATAAATAAATCGAGAAATGATCATAAATTATTTTCTGTTTAAAATCAAAGCAAAGAAAATCATTAAACCAGTGTTTTCCAACCTGTGGGGCGACTGTTTCAAGGGGGGCATGTAGCTGTTTCCAAAATATCATTTTCGAGTATAAACCAAAAAAATCGAATAGGTGTCACAAAAAATGAATCAACCATTTGTTTTTTAAAGGGAAGCGCACCAATTTTTTTTTAAAATGGGGGCGCCGGTACAAAAGGTTGGAAACCACTGCATTAAACGGATACCTCATTTCACAAAAGTGAGTTATTGACTATTCCGGGGGTCAATAAAGTAAGGTGCGCAAGCCAAACTGCAACCAAAGAAATGTTCCGAAAGAAAATATTAGAATTTTAATACTTTTGGCATATAATATATTTCAATTGGTTATCTGTTAGTGAATATTTACTTAGTTATATTATTAAAATATTATTTAAAATTAAAAATTTTCTTTGTTAACGATTATAATTTAAAATTTCGAATATTAAATTTATAGAATCTATATAATATATCTGTAGCTCATTAACCGTGATTATTTGAAAAATAAATTTATATAAGAAATTTAAATCTAAATTTTAAAATAACTAAGACGAAGAAAGAGTGAATCTGCATTTCTGCATATATATTTATATATTTGAAGAAGGGCAAATCTACTCATTCTCCATATATAGATGTTTTCTACGAAATTATGAACTAAAAATAAGTTATTAATATAATTTCAGAGTTTAAAGGGAAAAGTTATCTGAAATATTTTAATGTGCAAAAGAATAAGTCACATAATTGTTCACAGATGTGAAGCTCACTTGGAGACTTTAATAAACAAATATGATAAAAATGATTACTAACAACACAAGCATGTATCAAATGTACAACCATTATTCTCAAATTGGAAGATAGTGCGTCTATAACTGACAGAAAAAAAGATTCATGATTATGAGAAGAACATCTTTGTAAAGAAAATAGCTCTGTAATTTAGAAGACTATTCTGGGAGTTGGTCAAACAATATTCTTAAAAAGAATGATTTCTGATTAAGAAGAGCTACTAAGTGCATTGCGGTATCCTGTTTTAGCTTTGCAAATCTTTTGTAGAAAAGAGTAAAGTAAAGCACAAATATTTCAACTGGGTGGGAGAATCACAATTCCGATTTCAGCTTACTCAAATAAACGCACCACGCCATTACAAAATTTAAAATATACCTCACACGTTGAAAGGAAACACAAGTTTTAATAAATTGATGATTGAGTTAATTTATCTATTAAATATTATTTTTCTTCTTTTACAGAAGAGAATAAACCTTACTTAAAAATAATACAACCCTTTGTTTTTTACTAAACTATTTATGATAAAACATAGCTTTTTAAAGACTTATCTTATTAAAATCGCTAAAAAGACAGAAAGTCTATGTAATTTCCGACGTTTTTATATGATTTATGATAAAACATTACCCAATATATCTATCTGGGTAAAATAAACAATCCAATTATACAGATAATTAAAATTAGTGGAAATTATTTTATAAAGAAAACTCGCCATTTGTAAACCTAATTTTATTTTTCAGGACAATTAATTTTGACGGTATAACCGTCATCGTCAGGTTACAAGAAAATGAATTTAAATTATGTTTATATAGGTAAACAGTGATTATATAATCAATTGATATTTATGTTATCTAAACACGCTCAAAAGGGTTGTCGATAGTCCCGTTTGCTACATTAATCTTAGGTTCTAAAGATCTAATTCACAGGTCACTCACTTCCAATAGTTATTAAAACGAAAACACAGAATTTTAAAATACAGAATCGAATCGCAACCATTTCTGTGTTTTTCAATATTACTTCACCATCATACGACCATATTTTTTGAATCTAGTAAAAAGATGACGGAAGTTCTTTCCAATGTATTTGGCATTAGACCCATTACATGTAACTTAATATACGAGATCCGAACATAATCCATATGGAATTGGAGACAAGTTTATTTGAACTTGTTTAGATGACATAACAATCTATTGATCGCATAATCATTGCTTATATAGGCAGATAATGAATTCATTTTTCTTGAGACCTGACGATGACGGTTATGCTGTCGTAATTAATTGTCTTGACAAATATTTTTTTTAAAAAAATCAAATTATAATTATTTTATAAATAAAGACGTTTAAATTTTATGATGTATAAAAATTTATTCATTTAAATGATAAATTAATTACTTTTGTTCAATGTGCATAGATTTGACGATTTTCTTATCAGCTAAGGGACAACCCGAAAGACTTCTATGGCTGTTGTACTGACCGGACGAATGACCCTTTCCGTTACAATTGGGAATGGGACAAATCAGAATTCCTTTCAAGTTAGATTTGCAGTATTTCACATTGTCAAGAAAATTAGCTTCTTTAAATCTATAGAACATTAAATAATTAAATAATTATTTTATAATTAATTTTTTGTCATTTATAAAGTTAATGATGTTTTACGGAAATTTTAATTAATATGAATTAATTTGAAAATTAGAGACTTTTCAAATGTAACTTCAAAGCTCGAACTCAGACTTTGGATTGTTAACTTTCAAAACATTTCTTTGAAGTTTTCAGTGAATTTCTTTCAGTAAAAATGTAACAATTTTAATAATTAGTAGGTCTAAAGAGGCATTTGGTTAATTAATGGTAATAAATTTCAAAAATTTTTATTTATTATTAAAAATTATTAGAAATAAAAAAAAATTTCAAATTTTTACTTAGAATTTTTTTTGTATTTTTCCGAATTTTAAAAAAATTATATTTTACCTATTCAAATTTTATATATTTTAAGTAATATTGGTATAAATTTTAAAAATTATTTTCAAATTTTTTTAAAACATTTTTTTGTTGGTAAAGTTGCTTAAAATTAAATTTTATTTTTTTCATAAAAATAATACTACAGATTTAACTAAAATGAAATTTAAAGTTAAAAAAATGCGTCAAATAATTGTGAACATAGAAATTCTAATTTTTATATTGCATAGAAAATCATAATCTATAAATTAAAATGTTACAAATTACACTGAATAACAATTTTTAAATAATTTTTTGATGCAAGAACTTACACAATTGTTTTTGACTAATTTTGGGGTGCAGATTCCAAGTATGGAACTCTTAATTTTCTATAAGCTCTAGTTTTTTTGTAATCTGTACATTTCATTGATTTTGTTTTTATTTTAATGAAATGTTTTGTCTTAAATTTTCAAATTTTGTAATTAGGATAATTAATTTTTAATATATTTAAGAGTTTTTATTTTTTATTTTGTAGATTCGAATGTGATAGCTTCCTCATCTTCGTCATAAACCAGACATAAATGTTTCATGAAGACGAATTGATTCTGTTATATCTGTGGTTGTTATACATTTTCTCATCAAAGACGAAATATTTCGGCCTTTATAAAGTAAGCCTACAAACTTTACTTTGAAGTTCCACTAGGTGATCAACAGAAATCATGGGCTTCGAACATCGTATGTCATAATTGCGAAGAAATGCTTCGAGACTGGACAAAATGGAAAAGAAAGGGCATGCCTTTTACAGTTCCTATGATTTGGCGGGAGCAAACTGACCATGTCAGAGATTACTACTTTTGCTTGACAAGCATAAAATGTGTTGGTAAGAAAAAGAGGCACAGTATCAACTGCCCAAACATTACTTCAGCTATTCGTCCTATTCCACATTCTGATCAACTACCTGTGTCAATTTGCAAAGGTTTCTCAAAGTTTTAGGAAGGCAGTAGTAGTGATAATGACACTTCTTATGTTGCTTTTGCAACTGAAGAATATATTCCTGGTGTCAAACAGTCAGATCCTCAGCAGTTTAGCGAAGAAGAGTTAAACGACTTGGTGCATGATTTGAGTCTTTTAAAGAAAGCAGCTGAGATCTTGGCTTCGAGGTTAAATGAAAAATATTTAATTGATGTGAATGCAAAGGTTTCCTTCTACCGGAATCGAAATAAGCTTTTCTTGCCTTTTTACTCTTACCAAAATGGATAGGTGTTCTATCATGGTATTTCCAGTCTTCTAAAATTGCTGGGTACACCATCATACAATCCAGCGAAGTGGCGATTGTTTGTAGACAGCTCCAAACGGAGTCTAAAATGTATTCCTTTGCATAATGACAATGAATATGGTGCAGTTCCTATTGGTCACTCAGTCGTGTTAAAAGAAGAGTACTACAACACAAAATTGGTTATCGATTTATTAAAGTATCAAGAGCACAATTGGGTGATATGTGTTGACATAAAAATGGTTAACTTTCTCCTTCGTCAGCAGAAAGATTTTACAAAGTTCTCAAGTTTTATTTGTTTGTGGGACAGCAGGGTTAGAGACAAGAATTGAATCCAGAAAGATTGGATCCAAAATCTTTCCGTAAAAAAAAATCCGTAAACATTTGTGTTCAAGTGTGTTTCCAATACAGATATCACATTTTCGAAAGTGTTTTTCAGAAAAGCATTGGTCGACTTGATCATCCTCGAAAAGATCTTGAAAAACTTGTTGGAGTACAGAGCTGTATTTTGGTTTGATTCTTTAAAGACATTAATAGACACTAAATATATTCATTGGAAATTTATTCCTTTGATAGTAGCAGGAAACTAGTTTGAAGCGTTTGTTGTAGATATATCAATGTACTTCATATGGTACGGAAATGATGAAAATAATGACATGCAGTCTAAGTAAATGAAACTCCCACGTATATGATATCAACCCATCAAAACTTTTCTTCGTGATGAGAGGTTGTATATGAGTTATTAACATTTTAAATTCTGTGTGACTTTATAAAGACCCTGCATATATTCATAGTTAAATTAATTTTCTTTTGTCCTATGTGTGAGGAATATTTTAAATTTGGTATGTTGAAATTAGTTTGTTGAATTTTGTATGTTGAGTTTAGTATTTGGAAATGTGTTTCTCCCACCCAGATGGAAAATTGATATTTTAGATGTTCACGATAAATAATTATTCGAGTATAATTTATATAATTTATATTTTAAAGTACAACATTAGATATTTAAAAACATTAAAAAATATTAAATCTTTTCAAATCTTCATATTAAAATTTAAATAAAATAATTTTTAAATAAAATTAATATGTAAATAAAAATTGATACTAAAACTACAGGATTTTAATTTTAAAAATAAAATCAGAAAATAATGAAAAATTTGTTCGAATAATTGTTTATTAACAAACATTAACAAAAAATTATCAATTTAGAACGATGTCGAATGACGAGAGTTTTGCTGAGAGTTGTCCAAAAGACAATTCTGATTGTAATGAGAATAAAAGTTTGAAAAGCCATGTTGGTGTTCTTAATACTATGGATGTGCTTGTTTATTAGAACAAAGTTTATGAAATCTATATGACTATGATTATTTTAGTTACTTTCACAAAGCATTAAAACTAGCATCTGAAAAGGCCACCTAAAGTATTATTCATGACACAGACGCACTCCATTATTCTTTCTTTTCCGACACTTCTGTTCTGTGTGATACTAATATTGTTATCAAGCTGCCATCATTAAATGTTTACTCCGTTGATTAATCCAGTAATTCGAAAGATAACTTTACTGTACTGTCTTGATTAAGTCAGTTTTCGATGTCACTGTAACGAAATCCCTCATTTACGATATGATTAGTGTAATCCATACATTATTACTTTTTTTATGAATGATATATTTTAATTTCATCCTTCTTCTTGATTTCGTGCATGTAGATTATGGGCAGATTTTTTTCAAATTTAGACTTTATTTTTCTATGTATCTACATTTTATTAAAGAAGCATTTTCAGAAAACGAAAATCATTTAAAATTCATGTATTCGTATAATTAGGTAGACAAGTCAGAATTTTGTGAACCATCAGTTGGATCAAATCATTTTTTCCATTCTTTTTTTAAGCTTACTTTCTATATATATACAGTGCTTTTTTTGTGACGGTACGCGCCGGTACGGCGTACCGGCACCTTTTTCAAGTGATGAAAAATAAAAAAATATAATTTTTTCGTTTTTTAATGTATATTTTTAAATTTTTTATATTATTCATATTTCATAATAATAATTTTATGATAAATCGGAATTTGAAATTTTAAAATTGCATCTGTAACACTTAAACACATTAAAAAACTAATGTAAAAAATGGTCTACCGTAGTATAATATAATATTCGCATCGTACCGATTAGTACGTACTACGTATAACTCATACTAAGGTCGTGTTCGTTATTAACGCCGAGCAAGTTATTTAGCCGTAAAAAATTATATATCCACATTGAAAACGCATCCGTAACCTGAAAAGAGCTTAGGCAGCCACATTATAAACATTATAAACAGCCACATTTATAAACACGCGCGTAATGTGACGTCATTATTATTAATAAGTTCACGCTTGTTTTTAAACGCAATGAATAGAAATTTTAAAATAAAACAAATTTAAATTTAAAACATTAAAAGAGCAAATNNNAAAATTTATAATTAATTGATTTATAAAATTATATTTAATTAATTTATCCCACTTTAAAAATGAAGAAGATTATTGATTTCTTTTCGGCTTCGCATTCAAGCAATTTTCCGGCAAATAAAAAATCAGACTGAGTGAAGAAATAACGACAGAACCTGTCACAGAAGAAACCATAACGGAACCGTCGGAACTAATGCATTCAGATAGGGGGCCTAGTGTTTCTGGATCGTCTGTTACGTTTGAGCAGTCCTGGAATTTCCTTCACTCCAACTAGCAAACAAAATCCCAATAAATAAAATTATTCTACGTGGGTAGAAAACTTGATATAATGTTCCTACATCACCAATCTTTAGTTTTTACAAAAGCAAAAAACATGATTTTTTAAAATTCGCTTACGTTTTTCTTTTTGAAAAATACAATTGACAAAATTAGTTTTTTTATGGTCCAAAAACGAGCTCCTTTTCCAGCCAAATGCCTGAAAATGCGTTGGCGGCTGGGGCTCCGCCCCAGAACCCCTACTCGCGAGCAGCATAGCGTCTTCGACGCTCGCGCTCAGGTGCCTTCGGCACTCTCGTTCGTCCACTTCAAAAATAGCATTCCTGAATGGCAGAACAGAAATGTACTCACCCTAGTACCGGCACCTATTTTTTTTACAAAAAAAGCACTGTTATTAAGTTATTGTAATTATATAATCTTGTTCTCATTATGCTTTTCTTGATCACGAAGATTTACCGGTTATTTGTGTTCATTCAATAAAGGAAATTGGAACGCAGTGCTTATTTGGCGTCACATGAGGGTCTATTTTGAAGGGGGAGGCGTGACTTCGATCGATCCAAAAGATCAAATGTAATGTATAAGATATCCAAAATGTAAAGGATGACACAATAGTTATTCTGTGGCTTACATATCTGATTCTCCCGCTCGCGATGTCACATATGGTGGATCACATTCAGACTTTCTAACTAAAGTGGTCAAAATGACCACAACCATCCTTTTAGTTAGTTTTTGAATCTGATCATGAAGTAAGTAGGAAAGGAGCAAAATTAATTGATGACATGTGGTGAAAATGTACCTCAGTTCATATCATGAAAAGTGTTGATGGAATATCTAAAAATTTATAATTTATTATGTATTGTTTAAATCAACAAATATTGATAAACAATTTTATTTTTTCATAGATGGAATATTTATGATAAGAAATATAAAATTATATTATTTATATAAATAAATAAAGAAAATAGAAAAAAAGTTTAATAGTTCAAATAAATAAAAGAAAAACAAATTTGGATTAATTATAGGAAAATTATAAATAAAAAATTAAATTTAAAAATAAGAAAATATTAATTAATAAATGACCAGTATAAAAGGTCGTTATTAATTAAACGTTAACGAGAGTTTTTAAAAGTTCAAGAATTTATTTTGAAAAGAGAATTTGTTTTCAAGATTTATTTAAAGAGAAAGACCTATTTAAATTTCCGACTAGACGCCGATATAATTAATTAACTCCCCAAGTCGAAAGCTTCATATAAATTCATTAGCTCACGATAAAACGATCACAACTCAGAGAAGCTAAACTAAAAAGTTAAACTATCAAATCGAAAGGATTTGAACGAGATTAACTGGGGCTGAAAAAGAGTCTAAACAAAAATTATTAAGAGAAAGAAAAAGTAATTATAAAATATATATATAACTATTTAAAAATCATATAATATTGTATATAACACGCTGTAAAGTGTGACCAAACTTTAACATTAAATCGATCCGAGTTGTCGCTAAAGGCTCTCGGTTTTTCAAATATAAAATCGTCCAGAGGACAAATAAAAGACTTCTTTTCACTTTTAATTTTATTAAGAACACCAACATGGGTTTTCAAACTTTTATTTTCAACACAGTTAGAATTGTCTATAGCCAAAATGCCTGAAAATGCGTTGGCGGCTGGGGCTCCGCCCCAGATCCCCTAATCGCAAGCAGCTTAGCGTCTTCGACGCTCGTGCTCAGGTGCCTTCGGCACTTTCGTTCGTCCACTTCAAAAATAGCATCCCTGAATGGCAGAACAGAAATGTGCTCACCCTAGTACCGGCACCTATTTTTTTACAAAAAAAAGCACTGCATATATATATATATATAGATAAATATATCCATGGAATTTAGAAACCTGTTTTTGAAGTTCTTTTACTCAATCGATTTTCTTCAAACTTTGCACACTTACTCATTCTCGATGACAATAAATGATTATGTAACAATTTGATCGAAAAAAACTTTTTAAAGTCCCAAAATGGGGAAAAACGGAAAATTTGGAGTTCCCGAACAAAATTAATTGAAAATGATGTACTTATAAATTATAAGTAGTTTATATTAATTTTTATTGTTTATTTAATTAAAATTTTTTAAATGTTAAATTTTTAAATTTTAAAAACTTTTTTGTCAAAGTAGAGTTCTGTCTGCATAAAGAATGGATATAAAAAATTTAATTGTTTGATTTACTAGTTGCATTTCTCATCATAATAACTTTTTGATGTTCTGTTAAATTTTGTGTCAATTGGTTTACTGTATCAAATGTTTCATACAACTTTTTAATCTCTGTATCAGACTTTAAAAACCCGGCTTCAGAATTTTAAATAAATTATACATCTATAAAAACCTCCGGCCTGAAATTAACATGAATTTTTAAAGAAGAAATTGATCATTTTGATTACTTAAAAAATATTTCTTTTTTTTAAATTAGTTAAAAATTAATTTTAAGTTTTTAAAACCTTACCATCCAATTTTAAGTGGTTTGAAACCGTTTCAATGAAACGTTCCATCCCAAGACTTGGTGGTTCAACTAGATCTACATTTTTAAAATTTTGTGATCCAGTTCTTGAACTATTTTTTGGCAACGAATCAGTATTTGTCTATCAATGAAATGAGTTTTAAAATTTACAAAATGACGCATTTATTGAAGAGAAAAATTTGTAGAAAACAATCAACAACTTTTTGTGTACAGTACTAATATTTATGAAAATTATAATATTACCTAAATAATGTTTGTGTGACGAGTAAAAATTATTTTATAATATTCATAAAAAAGGAAATATAAAGAATTCGTGAATGAGTTTTGTTTCCCACCAAAAGAATTATTGTAAGTACTACTTATCCTACCTTCAATCAAGCAACAAACAATTTTTCGACGAAATGTTATTTAATTATGTTAAAATAATTTAAATCATCAATTATCTTTATTATATTTTTATATAAATTAATTTGATTATTGAAAACAAAATTCATCCATTAAAAAATATATTTCAAGACAATATTCAACTTTTCTTAAATCTGTAAAAAGGTTTAATAAACTAAGTTCTTTGTTAAATCAGAATAGTTATTTTAAATCTTTTCTTGAAAAATTAATAAACTAAACAGTGGATAAAATACTTTTGAAAGATACGAGTTTCGCTTCTCCTGATGGTTTTAAGAAAAAAATTGAAGTATCATTAGATATTAATAATATGCCTAAATATTGATTATTTGTACATTATTCTGAAGGTTTTAAAAACTTAAAAAATGCATTGTTAAAAATAACGTAGAATGAATTAAATTTAAAAATTATATAACGATCTCATAAAATTCAACATATGTTTAGTAATAAATCTATTATATCTTTAACTCTTTGTTCTTATATTGTTTATGAATATAAATGTAATGGGTCCAGTAAGAGCAATATTGCAGATGATAGGAAAAATGTAAATGTGATATTAATATTGATAATTTCGAAAATTCTGTATAAACATTTTGATAGTTATTGGCAGGGCTATAAAGTCAGAGTCGGAGTTGGAGTCGTGAAACCCGACACCGACTGCGAATACGACCAAAATAATAACAAATATTATAAATTGACCTAAAAAGGAGTCGGATTCGGAGTCGAAGTTGATGTGGGAGTCGGACCTTTTAAAAATAAATGATTTGGAGTCGGACAATTTTAGTCTGACTCCGCAGTCCTGGTTATTGGGAGAAAGTGTCATGTGAAGCATTTTTATTAAGTTTCGTAGCCTAACACTAATGTTCAATCGGAGATCTCAAGTAACTTATTGAGAAGTTTTGATTACAGTTATTTCATGTGATCGATTACTTAATCCTAATTTTGGTATTTATATACAGGTGAATTAAATTATTTATTAGTTACCTAAAGATGACTACTGATCCGACGAAATACATTTTTTTATGGATGAATATTGTTTTTAATAAAAAATTTTTCATTTAAATTGAAGTTTATCAATATTTTTTGATATTTATTATTTTTATTATTATTATTATATATATTATTATTATTGATAACATACTTTTCATATTGCTTATGTGATAGATTAGTTTTCCCTTTTACATTCTCCTTTGGAATCTCCGTGTAAGGTTTCACATTATTGGCTATTAATTCTTTTTCCGCTAAATGTTGCTGACTCACATTGCTGATTTCTTGATATTCAGGTTTCCGCGGTAGACTCAAATCTAAAGGCAAATCTTCAATGTTGACTTGTTTTAAGTCATCATTTAATTTATTTTTATCGGTAATAAGTAAAACATCTTCTTTGGCATCATCAGTCTTGTTTTCCAAAAGATTAAATTGTTTCATTAATGTAAGGTAATTAATCCATGTTGGATTTACTGACCATTTATTCATTAAAGAGCTGGCGGACTTTTCGTTTGTCTTACTATAATAATCGCAATAGAAATAAAGACTGGGAAACCTTTCTAAATCATAAATTGATCTGATATTTTGCCAATTCACTGAAAAAAGTAAATACTTTCCATTAAAACTTCATTTAAAGAAAATGTTAATTTACTTTTTTTTAAAAAAATATTTTTCTAAAAATATAATAAAATAATTCAAATTCTATTTTAATTTTTAATTTCAACATAAAATTATTCTTTCTAACTTTTTTAATTTAAAAATTATTTAAATTAATCATTTAATTAATACAAATTAATTTTCTCAAGAATTATAGGTTCATTAAAATTTAAATATTTTTAATAATGAATGAAATTTTATATAAATTAATTAATATAATAATATCTCAGTCATTAAATGTTTAAAATATGTTTTGTAATAAATTACTTAATTGAGTTTGTTTTCGGATATTGTTTATCTGTATAGGTGTATTAGGTACAATGCTGCATACATTGGGAAGACAACCGGCCATCTTTGGAAACGAGTCCAAGAACACGTTTATATAGGGTGTAGAGTAATATTGTTGAGCATAGGAAAAATTGTTAAATGTAATTTGAGTATAAAGAATTTCATTATTCTGTGCGAGCATTTTAATAATCAATGGTAGATATTGACGTGAGAAGCATTGTTAATAATATTTCATGATCCCAAAATTAATGTTCAAACGAGAACTCTTAAGAGTTTCTTATTAATTTTACGTAATAGATTTTATAGATTTTATATTTTTTTATAAAAATCTATTTCCATAACTAAGCAATAAAAAGGCTCATAATCAATGATCTGAAGATGACGCTAAAACCGCCGAAATATATTTTCATCAAATATAATTTAAAATGGCGTTCGTATTGTTTCATTAAAAAATTGTCAATATTTTAAAAATTCATTTACAATAAAAAATGAAATATTTCAAACGTTATTGATAATTTAATGAATCCATTAAATTGTTTTGAAACCCTTTGATTCTATAAACAGAATCACAAAATAAATAAATAAATAATCACCACCTAAATAGATTTATTCTTTAAAAATAAATGATAAAATTTATTTAATTTTAGAAAAAAAGAAAAAAATAATTTCAATAATATTAATCACAAAATGATTATTTTATATATTTTAGAAAAATATTAATAAATTAGTTTTATTACTTTTTCTAATTGAATTTTATAAAAATAAAAATTTCTAATTATTTGATAAAGTGAATTATTTTTTTTTAATTTTTGTAAAATTTTTTAAACAAATAAAAAAATAATTTGAATAAAATTTTTATCAGACGAATTCGATGTTGATTTTAAGAGAAAAGAAACAAACTTCCAATAATTTAAATAATTAAAATAATAAAATAAATGTTTAAAAGTATAAATTTAAAATTAAATTAAAATTAATAAAAAATATATTATTTTATTTTATATAAAATCTATTTTCCAAAATTGAATTGAAATAATAAATAATTATTATTTTTTACATGTTGGTAAATTATAATGATTTTTTTTACATTATTATTTTCAATCACATCTTTTTAATTAACGACAACTTGAAATTCGAATATAAACAATTAAATCTTTTCAAATATATAAATAATAAATTTGTACAATAATTGTAATATTAAAATAGAATTTAAATACAAAAGAATTAATCCTCACTCAAAACTGTTTGTTTCAGAATAAATATAATTAATTTAATTAAAATTTAATTTATTTTTCATTATCTTCCGCTAAATAGATTTTATTTAACCAATGGAAAATTTGATTCCAAAATTGTATCAACAATTTCATTGGAAATTTTGAGATTGGTTAAAATATAATTATTCTGGGTATTTTTTTATTATTTTTTTTATTACTATTTTAATAATTATTCCAAATAAAACTGTCAATATATTATTAGTACATTCATTTTACTTATGTTTAATTTTAAATTTTCATTCAAAATTAAAATTAGTTAGTTTAAATAACGGTATAAATAAAATAAATCAAGAAATTAAAATAAATAAAATAAACCACGTTTATAAAAAAGTAGGATGACAAAAATTTTTTTAAAATTCACAAAGTTATAATTTGCCTGATAAAACTTCATTTTTTGACAAAATACATTTGAAATTTTTAAGCTTAAATTACTACCGTATTTTATGGACTATAGTGGGGGCAGAATTAGAAGGCGCATCCTAAAAAGCAAACTGTGTAGAAAATATCTTTATAAATGATGTACAACCTAAAAATGAGTTGACTGTTTAATAACTTAAACTAAATGTGGAGATATTTTGAGATTTAGCTTTGATATTCACAAATCTTGACGGAATTTTAAGTGGAGAGAAAGTTATTGCGGCTTATGCAAAAAAATTAATTCACTGGCTTAGTCCATCTTTTCGATGTTACCAGAGATTTTGGAGTATTTTCCCCAAATTTGAGACACCAGCGGCAATTTGCGACATCGACTAGATGACGGCCCTTCCAATCCTTCTGGAAGGGTGAGTATTTAAATTATTTTCCGAAACGGTAAAGGAGGCGCTCCAGGAAACTTAAGGTCTTTTTTTCAAGAGAGGTCTACGAAGAATTCCGTTCGTGAAACCACGAATCAGGAGAGTCAATTAAAGAATCAATGTTGGTTTTTTGATAATTGTTCGTCACGGGAAAGAGCGCAAGAATGTTTCCCGTGACAGACTTTCATTTTCGGCCTTATGGCGAATGTTTTGAGGCACTTATCATCAGAAATAGTGAAGAAAATGACTTCGCCACAGAAACTGATATCGATGGCGAGTTGTTAATTCGTGTAAACAGACCGTGGACAAACGCAGCCTTGGAGATCAACTCCCGTCACCGTTAATTGATGAAAATTGAAAATCGGAAGATGTTTCAGAAGCGACCATAACAATAAAAACTTGTAAAAATCTAAAGAGTTATTGTCGTCTAAATAAAAAAACGTTTTGCACAAATTTATTTAAAAAAAACTGCTTTGATGATCCACCGATTTAAACGTACGATTCTATTTTCTTCGAATTACATCTCCTCTTGCCGTTAAGGCATACACGCACACGCTATTCATGCACTGGACGGTCCCGTTTGCCACCAGTCGCTGTAATCTGCAGCATACGAAATTTTCGAACCGTTATGGCCGCATGATCGTCCGATGTGGCCGGAATTATACGGCCTGATTTCGTGGTAGAATTGTACTATGTCACAATGTCCTAGATTCGGCTACCACCATGCGCTTAATGATCCGGTGGCAGAACTCGACCATCCCGTTTCCACTCGGCCGATTAGCACACCAAAAAGAACCTCTACCTAAATTTCTATCTGAAACTTTCGAATTGCTGTTCCTCTGTTCGTAGCAAAGTTGTCCATTAGTAGTTTCTTGGGAGGGCCCGAATTCATTAAGTACTGCCTTGAGCGCGTTGTCGTTTTCTGACTTGATTTTTCAATATACCGTGAACCATTCCTATCTGCTGTCGATAATTTGCACGAAATTCCCCTCTGTGGTATGGTCACATCCATAGTAAGTTGTTGCCGCATTTTCTTTACTTCCGGTTCGCCTCTTCCCCATTCCATCGGCGCACGATCTATTGACAAGCACCGAGAGCATCATTTAATCATTTACCATTTCACCGAAATGGTGAATTTTGTGAAACTTTTTGAGGCTGTTCGCCGATTCTTGCTCCCCTTTGATTGCTACTGCTATAATTGCCATCGGCTCTTTTAACACTATCAGTCATTCGCTTAGCATTCTAGTGAGACGATCTGCTTTGTTCAATGCTAAAACAACTTGCTTCCACATTACCTGGAGCTGCTATTATTCAATGGTCTTCTTGATGGTGCTGATATGTCTTTTCCCAAGTAGTCGCCCCGGTTGGGCTTCCACATTCCACCGAGTTGACTGATGGAACTCCATGCCGAGAAGCTTATCAGTTTTTGACTCGATAATTTCTGGCACCACCAGAACTTGGCATATGATTCATTTCCTACTGCATTCAATTGGTACCGTCGCTCTGAATTGCACCTTGCTTTCGAACCATCCATCTTCTGTACGGACTCACTTATGCGGTCCAGTGAAGATGGTTTAACTACCGCCTTCGCCATAATTGTTGTCGAATAGAGTTTGTCGATTATTGCTCTCACGGTTCTTCCATGTACAATCGCCGAGATCGTCGACATAGGCGCGTCGTCGTATCCACGTGCCCCATCCGCGCAGCAGTAAGAACCTGTTACTTGTTTCCTGCTGGCTTCCGATCCGTATTACGGCACTCTCTTGCCATATGACCCACGATGCCGCAGTTGAAACAATTTTGCTGTCGTGGACCACGTGTAAAAATTTCACTGACTATGACGCGTCAAGAGAGTCGATATAGAAATAATATACAAATGCCATGAACAGAAAACTATATAAAGTAAAAATAAATAGCACGCGCTTTCAAATTTTTTTTTCAAAATTTAAGCAATCATAATATGAAGAACGTCTACTATAAATTAAAAAAAACAATTACTATAAAAATCAAAGAAAGATTTCGAAAAAAAATTAATCATTTTTAAAACATTCAAAAATCATTGTTAATATTCCGATTTCATTCTCCAACTGTAAGAATTCCTTCTTTCATTGTTTCGTCATTCAAATACCTGAAATAATATTCTTCATTAATTGAATGAGTTATGAAATTGATATTTTATAAATCAGTAGAATAATCAGATAAAAATATATTGTCAGCAGAACTCTGTCGGGGAAAGAACTGTAATCATTTGTACGTTTATTTAAATGAAATAAAAAACATAAAAATACGCACCTTATTTCAAAATATTCACTTTCATATGTTTCAATGCATTTTCGAGTTGACAATTATCTAGAAAGATAAAATTAGTTAATAAAAATTGCACTAAGTAAATAATTTATTTCGACAAATTTAATCAGTAAAATGAGTTCATCAATGCGCAGTAGCAGAACTGGATTATCATTATTGCATTGTCGAATAGAATTACACAAACGTTTTGACTTACTTTTTAAAAATATATTTTCTTTAGATCTCAGTGTATTAAAACCAATTATTTTTTAATTTTATTTTTGCTTCATTTTTATTTCATTATTAGATATTTTATCGAATTATTAAACGATTGAGAAATGCCATTTAAAAATAAGAAATAATATTTTTAAAATAGCTGAGACATTATCATTTATTATAATCAATTTTGTTGAGTTGTAATTCTAATTATTAAAAATTTGAAATACGAACTTAAGAAACATACGCCCGTTTATAAATCGCTAAACGTTTAAACATCTTAAAAATCGAAAACGTTTAAACGCAAAATGTGTCCCCCTCTAGTCCCTAAGGCAGTCTGATTAAAGTTTCAAAAAAGTATAACTCATGTTGTGAATTTTGAAATACAAACTTATTAACTATACGCTTGTTTAGAAATCTCTAAACGTTTAAACATCTTAAAAAACGAAAACTTTTAAACAGTCTTTTAAACGATAAACGTGCCCACCTCTAGCCGTAGCCATCCTCCTTCTGATGCTCTGTCGGACGAATTCCTAGCGCGTCCCGTCCCCATGGCACATTCACTAGTGTTGTGCCCGCTTCCTCCGCAGCGATAGCATCTGTTGTGTACCACAACATTTTCTTCTACATAACAAAATTAAATTATCAGAAATATTTTCAAAAAATCTATATTTTTTCATATAAAAATATTGTTTTTGGTATGTCTAAAATTATTTTATTTTTGTGTATTTTTATCATGTAAAAATTACACTTTTATGTGATGTTGTTTTAATAATTCAAATAAAATTCTTTGCAACGGTTTAATTCAAATGACTTTGTTCTCATTGTAAACAAAAAAACGATATTGCGATAACACGATCGATCATTTTTTTCCGATTTCTGATTCGAATTTAGAGAAAGAAAGATTCCAGAAGAACGAAACAGTGAATTCGCCGGAGTTTGTGCAGGAGATCCTCTTTATTATGACTGATCGCGAGGAGACATGTCAGAGGACGCGCTTCTTGCTCGAATTGAACAACAAGACACTCGATAACTTCGCGAATGGAGCGGTCAACCCGGTGAACAGTTAAATCAATTCATATATCGATTACATCTACAACCGGAACGGTTCAGGTCCAGTCGCAATCACAATTAACAAATTTTATAATAGCATCGTAGCCTACAGATGGTCGATGTGTTTCGATACGGTTTCCCCTCGTTTGGAGCAGAACCAACTTTTGCTGCAGTTGGGTTCAATTTGTTCTCCCAAGAGCAGACTGCGTTAGGAAATTCTCGAAGGCAGCATCAATGGCGGCTCCAAAGAGACCAGCAATGAATAATTTAGAACAAAATCCAAATGCAGTACTGAGTATATCACAGCCAGTTCTGATCTGCATCGTGAACCCTGATTTTATAGCCGAGTTTGCACAGGAATGAAGGATATGTGCCACAGGTGCACAATAGCGGCGTACAATACGCTATGGCAAAAGTACATGGAGCCAAAAAGAATGTGGAGAATTAAGAGCTAAGATTCGCTACCACCGATGTTACCTCTGATAGCGGTAGTGCTAAAAACCAAAGAAACATTTGAACCGGTTCTCGGCCTTCGAGAACTAAAGGAATTAATTTAAAGTCACAGCTTTTGGAGTATGATACGCGCAGAGCAATTTAGTAGTTTGACTCACATGGAGCAAAAGTTGTCAATTGTGAATTTACAGCGCGCATATCTAGCAAACCGACTCGAACTGTTATTGTGGCCATAGAAGTTGTGAAACATCTTAACAGTTCATTTTTTGGAGTCGGAGATGACGGTTCAACAAAATAGAAACACGTAGTACGATAATATCATAGTAAATACCACTAATGTATCAGTGGAACATCTGATTCTGATATTGGAGAACTTCATTATGGAAGCAAAGATACTCGAGTTGATGGACAGTTGCCGAGGCTTGGAACTGATGGTAAAAGCTGGAGCAGATGTTTGACTTCGATGGCTAGCAGTTGTTGCTCGGACACCGTGGTGGAACCACAAATAACTAAAATTTTGTGACAGTTACCTGAGCAAGTTTAAACGAAAGATTTAAGAAGTGCTGCAAAAGAAATGCTTAAAGAGGCAGTGAAGTGAGGAATCCACGAGTTCAAGCTACTCAGTTCACAAGTGTCTCAAAATAGCATTGGCTGGATGCAAAGGATGATGATTAACAACTTGGAAAGTAACGATAATCTATGGAGAGCCTGAAGTCAATTCATGAAATGCATCCTTTTGGAGTGAGACTCACAATGTTTTAAAAAGGAAAATATAGTTCTGACAGGTTTTCAGCAAATCAAGCCAGTCATAAATGGATGGGAATAGATTGCATCAATCGATCCTTCGTTAATGTCATTGGCAAAGGTAGATCTTGAAATAAAAAAGTCAAGACAGTGATTGGAAATAGAAATTACTCATATTATTTTCGAGATGTAGCGCTAGATTGCGTTGAAGAGCAAAGCAGACGTTTTTACAGCCATGACTTGTACCTCAAACGAGTTTTAACCGCACGAGGAAGTGATTCTAGACATTTATTGCACTCTCAAGAGCTCTGGGGATATGGACCTCCTTAAACAAACAGCAACAGAATAATCAAAGGAATATTTGATAAGAGTGGCAAACCGGTTAGTGAAATGGTAGCATGGTGAAATGCAAAGTGGAGATTACTGTTATGAAGGGTACTTCAGAATGAATTAACAAAAAAATAAAATAGCACTGAAATTGGAATTTTGTATGCCAAGTTCAATGCATTAAGTTTATATAAATTACTCAGTAGTCTAGACATAATCAATGAGTACTGGAATGGTTTAGGACATTTGAATTATCTGTTCAATATCAGATGCAGCATGAAGCAGAAATACACCTGGAAGTTAACGATTATAAGATTATATTCAATTGCATAAGAAATAAAGTCTCAGTTACCTTAAGAGGGAAATATCTGCTTGTGATACGATGAAATGAAAAGCAGCTTTTAAAAATACATCAGTTGTTGGAACTCACAGTAGCTGAAAAGATAGAAGGCTACATGAAGAATAGCAGCACAACACAGAGAATCCGACAAGTCTTTCGGAAATGTGTTGAGGGTAAAAACTGTAAAGTGGTAACTACAAAAATGAAAATAAAAGGAAATTTTAAGCAACTTATATGTTCAAGAGTAATTTATATTTGGAAATATATTGGCCGTTGAAAACAAAACAATTGGAAAGCAGAGATGTCCGCGGCATATTTGACCAATTCATTAAATACACACGACTTACTACTGTATGGAAACAGGAAAAAATAATCGTTCAGTAAAACGTACTCAATAACTGGATTCTATGTTTCGGATGTCTCAGGAAAATTTATGTGGATTGTGAAAAGGTGTTCTATTTGATTTTGCTACAAGCTTAGAAACAGTGTTCTTGTTTCAAATCCGTACCATTACATTTTAAATGGAAAAACTGAACAACAATTCTGGAAAATGAGGAGCATGATGGACCAGCATTGTACAACAGGAAGAAATCCTCACAGAAGTTGAGTTTACTTTGGAATCAACCATACAAAAAACAATCGAAAGGAGTCCGACTAAAGTTTTTTTCGATAAAATATTCTGCAGTGAAAGATGTTGCCAGTCGTAGAACGCAGATCGTCTATTCAAGAATGATAAAACAATTTCAGCAAAGAGGAAGTTTCAAAAATAAAATAGAAATAAAAGACAAGAACAATCATATGACCATAAATAGTCTTGAAGCAAATACATGATCGAAGATATTCATTGCAAATAAAAGATTGTAAGAAGATCGACCGAAAAGCTAATAAAATTATATGAATTATTTGTTAATAATTTATTTAATTAATTTTATTTTTCGATTATTAATAATTTTTGAAAAATAATGTTGGATTTTGGAATTGAAATGTTAAATATTAATTATCTGGAAGTCGACCCCGTTGACAATCAGTATAGAATTATTAATTATATACATAAAAATTACATAATCATTTAATTTATTTCTTTTAATTATTAATTTATTAGTAAAATTTAGTAAAATTAATTTAATTATTAGTAAAATTAATTTATTAGTAAAATTTAAATATGAAAAAAAAGTTAAAATTTTAAATTGTAAAATATTAAAAATAATTAATGATAATTGTCATAGTTATTTTAATTTATAAAATGTATTTTCCATTTTATTAATTCTTTCAGGAAAGATAACGTTTAATTATCCTTTGTTACAAATAGTGCTTTTTTCACTTACAGCAATTGCTTGTTAACTTTCTTCTTCCGTTCTGACAAAAAAACAATATATAATTCATCGAATTTCCCAAACCAAAGAATGCCTCAGGCAACACATCTGTTTCAATGTTTCATCAAGTATTAGGATCATAATTAATTAGCACAAGTAAAATATTGAATTTGTATTCATTATATTTCTGAGTAGTTCTGATAAATATTGAAAGAAAATTAATTTTGTTTTTTTTTAATTTTATTTTTCTTAGAATTTACTTTTTTCCGATTTTTGATTTAAAAAATATTTTTAGTGCATAATTTTGATAATTAATTGATATATATTTTGAAAAAAATAATTTATTATTATTAATAGGATTATTTTTATTATTATCGTTAATATTATTATTATTATTATTATTATTATTATTTGATTAATCCTTGGGGGTCACAAACTGATAATTCATATGGGGAATGTCAGTGGCCGTGGTGCATTTTTGTGCCAAAGTGTGTGGTCGGGACAGAACTGAAGTATTTTTCATCAAAGGGGGCTTCACACACCATCAAATTCCTCAATTTAACGCGCAGACTCAAAAACATGACCCATAACAGTTCATATACTTCAAATACAGTTACAAAGTCATCAGTACCTGGATCAGTGAAAAACTGTTTTTTGAATGATACTTTTACTTGCAACACTATGTCGAAAAAGAATCTTTTCTTTATCTTCTTCCAAGCAACCTACGTCAAATCAAACATCGACCACCAGTTCTAGAAAATATATATCATCTCATTTATTTTTATCAATTTCTATCATAATTGACACAGAGTCGCCGCTAAAAAAATAAAGCATTGATATTCCTGATTCATTTTATGATTTTATTATGTGCTATTGACGTGGATCATTAATTAATCCATTTCTTTGCATTCTTACTTTCTCTGATGCGCGATATATAGTCGCTTAATTTTTATCAGTGTTCTGTAAATAAACGTGGGCACTTTTTAAAATTTTCTAAACGTTTAAGCGGTCTTTGTTTAGGAAATTAAACGTGTTAGGATAATTAAATTAATATAAATACATATTTATATTTAAATTCATATCTCTATTTATAAATATATAAAGGATCCATTATATGATTATATAGACTCCTGAAATTGTTTGAATCAATCAACGTAATTATAAAGTACGCGCATAATTTAATTTTGATTGGAAATAAACATTTCTTTGAGTTCCGATTTTTAATGGATAATTCTTACATGGCGACCACGCCTAGCATCGTTAATAATTTAGCACCGAAGATATTCTATGGGAACAGCGATCTAAAAAACTTCATCGGCGATTGTCAACGATTTTTCGAGGTATGTCAAATCAATGAATCAATCCAAATGCTTATGGTGAAAGCATTTATCGGAAGAGACCTACTCGCAACATATGAATCAGTAGATTCGAAAATCGTGGATTTTGCAGAACGATTACGGAAAGCGTTCAAAATACCAACATCGTTGATCCAAGATTTACAAGACCTGATGACTTATCGTAAAGGATCAGACTCGGCTCCTGCATTTTTCAATAAAGTTGAAAAAATGGTCGATAAAATTCTGAAACAAAAAATGAACAAGCAATAACTCATGTCCTACTTTTTGACCCATTGTGTGGAAGATGTCAATATGAAGACTCAAATTTTAATGCATGAAGCAAAATCACCAGAGGCAATAAAATCGGTTATTGAGAAGATGGAGACTATCAAATCGGAAGTGGAAGTCAATGAAATCGCTAATATTCAAAGACAGAAAACCTTCGCAAATGTCTTGAAAGCCCGTTCCCAATTTCCGATCCACCAAAGTTTTCAAAATCAAAGAAGCATTCCATCAAGAGATTTTAAAAGATATTCAACAATTCCAAAAGGATCCATACAACAAAGTGGTGAAAAGGATGGTAAATCATTAACTTTCATCTAAAACTCAATGATTTGCTTTGTAGATTGAGGTGTTTCAAAGATGTTAAATTGAATATCTGTTTTTGGTATGCACATATTTCTTTTGAATTAATGTGTTCGAAAAACACAAATATTTAGTACTAATATTTTTTTAAAATTAAGCATAACATATATATTAAACATAAATTTGAATATTAATTATAAATTAGTTCTCATAATATTAATCAAGCATTTAAAATCAACACTCAAATTAACATTGAAACAGAAATAATATAAATATTTATCATGTCTTAAGTAAAATAAAAAAATTGCAAGACATAAATTTCAATATAAATTAGTTCTGATCATAATTATAATCATTTGACATAATCCCAACTCTACACTCAAATTAACATTGAAACACAACATCAACAAAACAAATTTGTATCATTTGGTATTTGGAAAATTAAAAACACAATTCGTATAAAATAAATTTCAATATTTAATATATATTAGTTCTCATAATAATATTAATAAAGCATTTTTCAATCTCGAATCAACAATCAATTTAACATTGAAACACAGAATCAACAATATAAATATTTTGTCATTATGTTGTTAAAAAAAATAATATACGGAACAAAATTGATATAAAATCAAAAATTAAGCAAGATCAATCTATAAAACTTTTTCAATCATCAAGAAGTAAAAATTTGCAGTGTAATTTTATTGAAAATATATTTTTTATATCAAACGACACGATTGACTACCTCGAGGATACTGATGCTGTTGCCGCAAGTAACGATCATCGCAATATCTTCATCGATTTTGACCGATTTTTTTAATGATATTCATTAATGAATACAGATGCTGAAGCAATTCATACTCTTTTTTGACCAACCTGAATAATTTAAGGATTAAAATTAGCAATTAAAATTAAACAAACGATTTCAACCGTTCAATTTTACTAATTTTGATAATGTAACAACCAAAAACAAAAAAATCTTTTTGTTAAAAATATTTTGTCTATATTTCTATAACGGATTCTGTGATCAGTGCTTGAAAATTTTAATTTAAAAGAAGTTTAAATATATATATATATATATATTATTGAGTCTTGTGAACGCAAGTTTAGTATTTCGAAAATATAATTTGATTAAAGCTTTTTTAATACAACTATTGGACATGTTTCGATTTTTAAA
>MQRK01174206.1:314-14863 GCA_001938485.1 Girardia tigrina
TCTCTGCCAACCGATTGCAACAGATTCCAAAAAGCTTGACTTGTTATTGCCAATTTAAATGCATTTATCATTAATTTTTGAAATCCATTAACGTAAAGTTCCATAGTTAAAAGCCAAGGTATGTTGAAATTTTTTCTTCTGCAATATTCTGATGGATAATTTATCTTTTAATTAGAATCATTAAAAAATCGATATTTCCATATCAAAATTTATTTGTTATCAAAATTCTAATTCATTAAATAAAACATTAAAACAAATAACATTTTTGATATAATGTTTTTTATAAGTTTCTTTTTCTCTTTTTTTAACAATCAACAAAAGTAATTTTTTTGTAATAATTTTCCTTTCTTTATAAAAGTTATTTTTTTTATAAATATACATATAAAATTCATTGGAATTGGAATTAAATTCCAATTCCAAATTTTAATTTTAATTTCGATCTCGAACAACGTTCATTGTAGTAAATGACGTAAAACCAGACATAATAGGAGGAATAGAATTGTAGATGGCATTTGGAATCGAGTTACATTGAAAAAAAGAAAGAAAATGGTGTGAACGAACAATTTTATCAAGTATGTAACTAAGAAGCCATACTTAGACGTAAGGTTACAAACGAGGAAAGATTCAAAAGAGCCATGGAAATTATGAAAATTGCAGATAAACCAAAGATTATGGATATTGTTAAAAAACATTAAGGAGTTTTTATGGCTGATAAATGGGATATAGGATGTACGACGATGATTAAGCATAAAATAGACACGAAAGGACCTCCAATTAATCTTAGACCACATAGGCAACCAGTTAATCTGGAAGAAAAGATTGATGAGACTATTAATAATTTGTGGGAAAAAAACATTATTAAGAAATGTAATTCACCATGGAATACACCAATGATTTGTGTATGGAAAAAAAGAAAAGAATGATGTTAGAATTTGCTTGGATTTTAGACAGCTAAACCTAGCCACGGAGAGACAGGCATTTCCTATGCCAAATATGATAGAAATGATGGACAAATTGTATGGAACCAGATATTTCACATCAATCGATCTAGGTCATGAATCGAATAAAGAATCGAACTAGAGGAAGATTCAAAGCTAAAAACGGCATTTTCCACAAATTTAGGACAATTTTGTTTCAATAGAATGCAGTTTGGAATAGCAGCGGCACCGGCAACGTTTCAGGAACTCATGACAAAGGTTCTCGGAGACATGGAACAGACAGTGGTATATTTAGATGACATTCTTATATTTTCAAAATCGTTGGAACAACATTACGAAATTTTAGATAAAGTATTAGACCAAATCGGGAAAGCAGGTTTACGTATTAATCCGGAAAAGTGTCATATCCAAAAAACGGAAGTTAAATTTCTAGGACATGAGATTAATGATAAAGGTATACAGACGAATTCATCTAAATTAGAAGCCATAAAGACATTTGAAAAAACTTAAATGTGTAAAGAATCTAAGAAGTTTCCTTGTAATTTGAAACTATTACAGACGATTTATTAAAGACTACGCGACAAAGGCCAATACATTGGAACAACTGTGGTGATTGAACAAGAATAAATTGTTATGGACAGACGCATGTGACGTAGCCTTTGCAAAGATGAAAGAGGATTTTATAACTCCACCGATTCTAGCATTCCCAAACTTCCGGAAAGAATTTATACTGAACACTAATGCCAGTTTTGACATGATTGGAGCAGTGTTATCCCAAAGGACAGATGTGAGAGAGTTATTGCATATGGTTCACATTCCATGAAAAAGATACTGCATTACTCGGAAAGAGCTGCTGGCAATGTATTACTTCTGGCAACATTTTAATCATTATTTATACGGGAAGCGATTCACTTTGAGAACGGATCATAAGGCAATTACGTTATTCGTTAAAACAAAAAACCGATAACTGCGCAATTTCAGAAATGGATAAATTATTTATCAAACCTGGAAATACGCTTAGAATACAGAAAAGGAACAGATCATTCCAACGCGGATATGTTGTCTCGGTACTTATACTTGTTGCTGACGGTACTTATAAGTTGAATTGACATGGCTTTCCAGCTTTACTTTGTGGCACAACAGACTTAGATCGTCCCTTATGGTCTTGCAGTATGTTCGAATGAAAAAAAAAACCATACCGAACAGCAATTTTCATTTCAGACACAAAGTTATTTCTTGAGTTTATCATCAAATTCTACTCAAAAAATTGCAATTTCTTTTGAGTGAACATATATTTTGTCTTCTGTAATTTATCAATTTTAGGTTAAAACCATTCCTTAATGATACTATATATTGTGCTTTTAATCTTCACAAATATTTTCAGTCGAAATAGTGAAGTATGAAAATCAACAGTAGAATAATTTCTATGGAATGAAGTCATTTTAAATTTTACAATTGAGTTAATGGTATTATGAATCCAAACGAATAATTTTCTAATAACTTTATTTGTCACGTACACCAAAAAAATGAAACTAAATTATCACCAACAAAAAGCAGAAACCAACCAAAGATGCGTTTAAACAAACCACTTTTAAAACTATAATTAAAAAAAAATTTTTTATAATAATAATATATATAATTTTGTTTTACTTTTTTAAATTTAAATAAACATTTTTTTGTCAAATCAAAAACAAATGTTTTTAAACCTATTGTATAAATGTATAAATATTAAAACAACTTCATTATTATCATACTTTTTCAACTTTAACATGTTGGTTTAAACTGATTTTATTTTTTATTTTAGTCAAATAAATTGGTTACATTTTTTATTTTTTCTATTTTATTTTACTATTAGTATAAAAGCTTCTACAAATATTGGAATAGTAGCCTTTTACATTATACAGTTTTCAAAATTCATATTCAAAAATATTTTACAAAGAAAATGTTTAATTTCATTTATATATAATTAAAACTGAGAAATATATAACATATTTTAAATCAAAATCTCAAAATATCTATGTACGACAAAATAAAGATAATTTCCTTTAATGGGATGGCATCAGCATTAGATGTAAACTTACAAACTGCAAATTACAAGCATTTGTTGTTTTATTGCTATTCATAACATTCACCAATGAAACATTCAACATTCACATTCATATATATGATTAATTATAATATTTATGTTTATATTCATGAAAAGAAACTTAACTTATTTACAGGTTTTGTTATGAATCATATTAACGAGGATTATATTGGAATTCTTTTTGAAGTAATATTATCAATAAATCGAACAAAAGTTGCTGTATTTTTTACAAATGATATTGATGATAAAAGTAATTAAAATTTATTTATAGTTTAATTTAACATTACTTTTATTATAGATAACAATTTATTGAAAATGATAATTAACACTGGTACTAGATATAAAATTTCCATTTATTCATATGAATTTTCATTCAAAGACGATAATTCGATAGATTCTTATATCAAAACTAATATAAAATCGCAAGTGTATGTACTTATTGTGTTAACAAATAACAATTACCTGATGATGAATCTGATGGCAATAGTAAGTTGGACAAAATTGTAATTGAATGAGCTTACTATTATAGATACATATTATTAGACTATTTTACATACATATACATATGACATATTAGAGAAATCTAACTTCTGCGGAGTATTAATTCTGTATTTAATATTATTTAAACAATTACATTATTTAATTTACATTTATATATAATTACACATATAACATCACTCCATCTTTTAATGTCATTCATCACGATATTGGATTAATTTATTTATGATTCGTTTCACTTGATGTTGTTCTGACGCTCCACGATTATCACACGGTGCAGAAATGGGTGCAGTTGATTCCGATGATATTGGAATAATTTCTTCTTGTGCTGCATCTCTTTTATCCATTATCAGTGCCAGTTGTGATGTTGCTGCCATTGTCGTTCTACCTTCTTTCTCAACCCAAGCCGTGTTTCTTCCTTTATTGACTATAAAAGTGGCTTCACTTGGTGGCTTACCTGAAAAAGGTGCATAATAAAGTACCGACTTTCCCACTTTGAATCGTGTAATTAATGGTTGACGGAGATTTCTGTCCATCAACAAAAGTGTGGGAGTTTTGCCTCAATTTGTCTGTTTGTATTCCGAAGATTAAAGATGATACAATCCGATACGATACGAAGTAATTTCCAAGTAATCTGTGGATCCCACATGACAATAGCTGCTTTGACTGTTTGTACGGCTCTCTACACTTCCATTTGCTCTAGGATGGTAAGATAGTGAATGCAAGAGATGTGAACCATGATTTGTAGCCAATTCTTTCACGATTCATTCTTGAACTCGGGTGCATTGTCGGTCAGCATTGAACATGGGATCCCAAAACGGCAGAATACCTTCCTTAGACATTGGATAACCACTTCTGTTGTTCTCAATTTGCAAATGAAAGCTTCAATCCAACCTGAACCGGCATCGACTACAATCAAAATGTTGCCATGCAATTTGCTGTAATCCCAGTCCATGTGGAGTCGATTCCAAGGATCGGCTTTAGGCCACTCAAAAGTCTCATCTCTAGTCGCTGGTCGTTGTTTTGAGCATTTTGAACATTGGCCGATCCATTGAGATACATCTTTGTCCATATAAGGCCACCATACACAGTGACGCATTTTGTTTGCGGTTGCGTTAATTCCTTGGTGAGTATTCTTGCCAACTTAAGTTTGGAATGCACATTCGTGTGCCAAATTATATGATGTCGTCGTCGATTATAAGGCCTTCTTTGCTTGCTTGAACGGTTTTTCAGCACTTGAACAGCCGACCCATTTGCCTGTCTTGATGCGTTCCATGATTTTTATCAGTATTGGATCATCTTTTGTTTCTTGCTTAATTTTTACCAGATCCATCACGTTTCGTTCAAAATCTTAAATTACTGCAATCACCACTTCTTCTTTTTCGTCGGTAAATTTTAATCTTGACAAGGAATCAGCATGAAGAATCGATGATCCTGCAGCGTGCATAATGTCATAATCAAAGGCCATTAGAAGAATTGCCCATCTTGTTATTCTGGCTGATGCTGTCCGTGGAATATCACAGTTTCGACCAAATAAAAATTCTAAAGGTTTTTGATCTGTGATCAAATTAAATGCCCGGCATAGCAAGAACTGACGAAGTCGCTGAACTGTCCTCACAATAGCATAAGCTTCTTTTTCAATGTTTGAAGAATTTTTTCTGCAGCTGAAATTTTTTTGACACAAACATAACTGGGTGACCTTCTTGTGTAAGACATTAGGCTATTTGATCATGATATGCGTCAGTTGTCAGAGTTGCTTCTTTCTTAAGATCATATGGCTGAACAAGTGGCTCCGATGACAATTCTGTCTTCAAGATGACGAACGCCCTTTGACATTTTTGGTCCATTGAAAACCATGGTCCTTCTTCCTCAGTTCATTCAATGCGGCTATTTTACTTGCATAATTTGAAATCATTCTGCCAGAGAAATTCGTGAGGCCCAGAAATGATTCTACGTCTTTCAAATTCCTCGGCGTTTTCACGGTTTTCAGTTTTGATGGTTTGATACCTTCTTGCGTCAAGTTGTACCCCAAAAATGTGATAGATTGGGAAATGTCGATGGATTTGTTGGAATTGATAGTAATAATCCTTTCTTGTAAACGATTTTTTACGGCATTGAGTCTTTTTGATAGTCATGCCTCAGCTTCTGCATGAATTATGATGTCATCTTGGTAGCCCAAAAATCCTTTGAGACCTCGAAGAATAGATTCAATAGCAGATTGGAAAATAACTGAAGAGTTTTTCATACCCATTTGAAGTCTCTTTACTTTGAATAGGCCTTGTTATGTATTTATGACAGGAAATTTCTGAGAATTTCCATCCAGTGGAATTTGCCAATACGCCGATTGTAAATCGATTTTTTCAAAGTATTTGAATTTTGACATTCCACTGAAGATTTCTTCCAAATGAGGCAATGGATATGAATTTGTGAGGATGTTGTCGTTCATGTGTACTTTATGATCTACACACATTCTCAACCGCCTGTCAGATTTTCTGACCCACACTACGGGAGAGCAACTGTCAACACCTTCAGTGCCGAACTTTTCAATTATGCCCATATTTTCCAATCGACTTATTTCTTTAGCCACTTCTTCTTAGTATGCGAAAGGGACGCGACGTGCCTGACAGAACATTGAGCGACTTCCAGGCTTAAATTAAATTTATGCGACGAAACCTTTAATTGGAGTAAGTTCTGTTTAATTTATGTTGTGAAGATCATCATTTTCCATGAGATCACGTCCCAATAGACCATAAGGCTTATCAGATTCTACCACAGAAAATGTCACTTTTTGATTGTCTTCGTCTGGGAATATGTTTAGACGTCCCAATGAATTAATTTCATGGCCATCATAGCATGTAAGTTTCCTTGTAGATCCAGATAATTTAGGTGAACCCATATTATACCAAATTTTTGACGAGATGAGAGATTCAGCTGCACCTGTATCAATTTGCATTGAGATTTTCATGGAATTGAAACAGATAAAAGTGAGACAGATCTCTTTGAAATTTATGACGTTGATGTCGCCTATGCAAAGGATGTCATTATTATTTTGTTCACACACTTTTTTCATTTTTATCATCTTCAGAGTGTGCGTAGATTTGTTAGGGTTTCGAAAAATACGACACTTTTGATAAAATTTTATGTAGAAAAAATTTAAAATAATTCTTTTGGTAAAATTATTAATTTCAAACAAAATAATATTTAGTTTAACAAAATTTGGAATTGAAAATTAAAAATATTTTAGTCTTTGTTTTATTTTATCAATTTTCAAGGCTGATGAAAACCACTATAAACAACAGCAAATTTAGTTTAGTTTGCCCAAAAATTTCTCTTAACAAAAACAAAAACCAAGGAGGCAAGTAAAATTGTTATAAAGAATTATTTTTATTTATTATTCTTTTAAAATATTCTTTTTTTTTAAAAAACCAAAAGTATCCCGTATGGGAGAAAAAGGTTTATTTTAAAACTAAACTATCGTTTGTTTTGGAGATTCACAGTTTTTACTGTAATCTGTTAACTGGTACGAAATATTGATTTGTGTTTGTGTTCTGACATCAAGAATTGAATTATTATTTTTGACTTGTTAATTTTTGTTATTTGAAATAAAGTTTCATAAAAGAATTTGTGTTCATTCATTTATATATTTATGTTGGAAGTCCTTACTGATTAATTGGAGTCAGATTTGCAATTAAAGTTTAAAGAGTAAAGATTAAAGATTTGAGTTTCTATAAACTAAATATTTAAGTTTAAAGATTTTAATACCCAACAGGTTTGTCTTGATCGACAAACTTTGGCCAAATGGTTCTTTTTTCCACATTTGTTGCAATGTTTTCCATAAGCTGGACATGAACCTCGTGCTGCATATTGCCGCAGTATTTGCATTGAATTTTATTGTTAACAGCATTGATTTGCATATTCGACTCAGCAGCAGAGTAAACAAATTCCTAAGTTTGTCGCATATTTTGACATACACCTAGAAGGTAATGCATGAAGGCCTTCTTGTATATTTGATCATATTCGATAACCCTTAGTTTGATGTTGGGATCGCAGATGCAAGTGATGAATTTTCATTTAATCATCTCAGCTTCAGAATCAAGAGGCTCCTTCAGTTCTTCAAATTTCTAAGTACTTGCTAAAGCTTTTTTGTGAGATATTCCATTTCAGATTCTCCAACAATTTGAGTGGCAGTAAGGAATTTCACTCTTTCTGCAATTAATAATCTTTCTTTTGGTTGAATTAATTTCATGTTTTCTTCTTTGATTTTTTCAAATTTCATCGATGGCAAGGATGCAGGTTGGACAGCATGTTTCAATTTTTTCAGCGTTTCATGGCCACAGAGGTTGATAAAGTGATTAGTAATGCTGGTTTCATCTTCGCCGACCGATATATCTTTGGCACGTATCTTTGCTCCAAATGCCATTTACCAACATTCTGTGTCTTCAAGATCGTTTATATTCATTGTTGGTTGTGCTCGTGACGCCATTGACATATTAGAGAAATCTAAATTCCGCGGAGTATTAATTCTGTATTTAATATTATTTAAACAATTGCATTATTTAATTTATATTTATATATAATACCATAAATTATATATATATATATATGTGTGTGTGTGTGTATATGAATCTTATTAAAGCTTTTTTAAGGAATATTGAACACACATTATTTTCCATCTGGATGTGAGAGACATTTCTAAATACTAAATTCAACATACAAAATTTTAAATTTTCCTCACATTCCCCTCGATTTAACCCATATGTGTTCAGAAGGACAAAAGGGTCCGATGCCATTTTTTAAAAGTGTGCCCAGAAAAAAACTATTTGTATTTAACACTTGAAATTTCATGACTTTTATCCTATCACTATTGAATACAATTGCAACAAGTGTGAAGAGTAGGCCGTATACAGAATAAAAATTATATTGAAACAACCAATCGCGTTTCAGAGGGGACAAAAGTGTACACTTTTTAAAATTCTGGATAAAAGTTCATTATTATCGAATTATATAATCTTCAGGGTTACTCAAACATGATTTTTGAGCTTCACAACATTCACTTAAGTCAAAAATAGATTCTCAATGGTTTAAATTTGTGAGGAATGTTTTGAATTATGTGTTGATATTGTGCATGTAGAATTTTGATTCGGATTGTGCCTCTCCTACACAGATGGATGATTGATATTTTCTTTGATTCATACTAATTAAAAATTATTTAATTTAATTTTAAAGTAAAAAGATTTTTAAATAATTATTGCATGTATTATTTATTTTTAATGTAATTAAAATTTTAATATATTAATTTAATATGTTCTATTTTTTAAGAAAATGTTTAGATTTAATTTTAACCAATTAGATTCTTTATAATTAATAATTGCTATTAACAGATTTTCATTTATTGAATTTAATTAGTTTGAAGGCAGAAAAAATATTGATCAAGAGAGATGTCAAATAGTGAATGCGCTTGTAATATTAATAAATGTTGTAAACTTCATATTGATGTTGTTAATAAAATTAATAAATTATTTTGTGATTTTTCGAATTTGAGTGAATAACCCTAGGTATGTTTTCTTTTTAAAATTTTATTGAATTTCAATAGTCTATAAAAAAACTAGTCGCATGAAATAGTTTATTTTTTATAATACATTTTGTATTGAATAAACGTTTTTTTATAATCGTCAAATTATGACTTTAATGGCAAATGACCGGAAAATAAACCTAAACTGTCTCACAATCTAAGGAACCCAGTTTGAATAGTCTGCGTACTGTTTTCAGACAATGCAGTTTTTCTTTTTTTTCCTAAAAAAATATACGAATGTTCTTATTTTAGTAAACGTCATTCATATAATGTATTTCTAATTGATAATTGCATCTGTAATAAGCCTTTAAGCTGTTATTCTTTATACGAGTACAGGAAATTGTTTGTTCAGATTCGAATCCACTTTTTGCATTTCTATTTCAGATGCCACGAGCAGCAAAGTTAGCTGCAATAAAAAGGATTACTGGCGAAGATAGTGATGACGAGTATGAATCAGACTTGTCAGTAATTGATGATATTCATGAAGAAGTTTTTGACGAACCTATGATTGATGCAGGAGAACATGAATTTGAAAGCATAAAGAAAGTGACAGTGAAGTTGAAATAGAACATGAGGAAAATTCTTATGAATGCGTTTATTTAGGCAGAAATGGTACAAAATGGGAAGTAATCGATGAAAATTTAGCAACACTAGGAAGATCAATTCGACAAAATATTTTACATCCAGCATCTGGCTAGACATCATATGCTTATCAACGAATTAGAGAAGATCCCATTTTAGTTTTTTCATTTTCTTCAGTAATGACATGATCGAAACAATAATGAGGGAGACGAATTGACAAGGCCGGAAAACGTTTTGGTGAAAATTACAAGCCGGTGGATGTTATTGAAATGAAGACATTTTTAGGGTTGTTGTTGCTTCGTGGTGTGTATAGATCATCTGGAGAATGTACTGATGAGCTATGGTCTCCTCTCCATGGCTGACCTATCTTTTCCATAACAATGAGTCTAAACAGATTCAAACTTATTCGGGGCATTTTGAGGTTTGTCAATGTGGACACTCGTCAGTCAGATCTAGCTTGAGACAAACTGGCAGATGTTCGTTTATTGCTCGACAGCTTTGTTGATCACAGTCAACTAGCTTACGTGCTTAATGCTTCTACAACAGTTGATGAACAGTTAAATCCCTACAGAGGGCGATGTCGCTATCGTCAATACATGCCTTCAAAACCCGCTAAATATGGTCTTAAATTTTGGCTAGCATGTGATTCTGACAACTACTACTGGTGTAATAATCAGTTCTAATGAGGAAAAAATGATGATCATGACACTGGTGTACCTCTAGGCGAGCATGTAGTGCTGACATTGACTGAATATCTGAGACAGAGTGGACGAAATGTCACATGAGACAATTTTTTACGTCACTAAGTCTGGCTAAGACGCTTTATGATAGAAATATGACCATGGTGGGAACAACACGAGCCAACCGCCGGGAACTGCCAAATGTACTTGTTTCAATCGAAAACGAGATCTGTACTCAATGATACAAGCAGTATCAAATATTTCATTCCTGAGGAGATTGTGAATTTGTATTTGTTGATTAAGTTAAAGTAGTTCTAAAAGGATATTGATTTATGTTTGTTGATTGAGTTGAAATAGTCCTAAAAGAGTATTTTGAATAGAAATCAATTTAAAATTTACAAAAGAATTGATTTAAGTTTAAAAACCTTCCTAATTAAAAACACTTTTTATGAAAATTTGTTTTATCAAAAATTTATTAAAATCTATTTTGAATTTTTCCATTTTAGACGGCATAATATAAAATTAGTTTGAATAAAAAGATACTTATATGTATTGTATTATTAATATTCGAAAGATGTTTAATATGTGAAAGGTGTTTTCCTTTTGACTAAAGTTATAAATCGATGAGAGTTATCGCCTGTTATTCCATCGATTATTTCCATTATCCCTTTTCCATTGATATATATGGTGTTGCTAATAAGATTTTCCTCTCCTCTAAAAATCCCATTATCTTCGCATACCTGTTAAAGCTCGTTATGAATACCTCAACTTCTGTTTCTGATCCATCAAAAATCTCCGGACCTCTGATGTTCGGAATCACGTGGTTGTGTGTCGCCATATTAAGAAAACCAACATGGGTTTTCAAACTTTTATTTTCAATACAATCAGAATTGTATTTTGGACAACTCTCAGCAAAACTCTCGTCATTCGACATCGTTCTAAATTGATAATTTTTTATTAATGTTTGTTAATAAACAATTATTCGAACAAATTTTTCATTATTTTCAGAATTTATTTTTACAGTTCAAATTTGGTAATTTTAGTATTAATTTTATTTACATATTAATTTTATTTAAAAAATATTTTATTGAAAGAAGGAACATTTATTTAATTCAAAACTTAGTTAAAACTATTTATTTTATTTAAATTTTAATATGAAGATTTGAAAAGATTTAATATTTTTAAATATCTTAGCTGTACTTTAAAATGTAAATTATACTCGAATAATTATCTATCGTGAACATCTAAAATATCAATTTTCCATCTGGGTGGGAGAAACACATTTCCAAATACTAAACTCAACATACAAAATTCAACAAACCAATTTCAACATAACACATTTAAAATATTCCTCACACTAATATTAATATATTTCTTTTTATTACGTTTTTGAACTCACTTCAAATCAACCAAACAAAATAAATAAACTAGATTGAGATGTTAATAGTAATCCATGTAATTATCTTTATCACTTTGAGTGCGACTGTCACAGACCTCTGCGTCATATGAGTATTACAACTTGGTGCCAAGTGACGCGTCATATGCGTCATGACCCTATATGATTCCCGCGGCTACCCGAGCAACCCGGTGGTGATATTGTAGTAATCCATTAACATGGCGCGATTTTCTTAGATAAAATGTTTTTTTTGAGATTTACCTTGAGATAAAGCTTGCGGCCGGGCTTAAATTACACAACTAAAAAGTACGCCCATAAATTACACAATTAAAAAATATGCCCCTAGGGGCATATTTTTAACAAGATCCTTATTTTTTATAGTAATTAAGAAAAAATTTAAATCGCATAATATATCTAATCAAATCAATCACATCTTCAAGCAACTGATTAATAATTTAATTCATCTGTAAATAAATGCAAAATGTTGATTATTTAACTAATTACGGGAAATCGCGCTACTCAAAATTTTAAATAAACTGATTGAGACTGCCGTTTGAACATTGATTCTATGGCAACGAGACCTAATTAACAATGCTTCACACAACACCTTCTCCCAATAACTATCAAAATCCTTACACAGAATCTTGAAATTATCAATTTTAATATCACAAGTACATTTTTTTCTTATGTTCTACAATATTGCTCTTATTCTCTTTTCAACCATGTTCTTGAATTCTCTTACAGAGATGACGATCAGTCTCTCCAATGTATAAAGCATTGATACATTGAAACAACATTCAAAATCATCGCCAACTGGCTTGCATTTTCACCTTTATCGAATAAAAACTGTAAAATGTACAAAAAATTTTCTTCGCTGACTTCCAATTTTAACACCCTGTAACTCAGAACTGAATAAAAATCAAGCAAATTTTTTTACAGAGAAATGTATTGAGTCCGTCCCATGCTATGGACATTTTTGAGTCTCGAGCCATTCTGCATGATTCGGAACCCCCAGGTTATAGGTAACCACCCTAATCATTTTATTAGGCGCAGTACTTGACGCAACTCTCCATCTGACATCTACGAGTAGTGCCAGACTTCAAGTTACCTTCGGGTTCGATCTGACACGAGTAGTCCCCGGTCAGAAGCAACAGGGTCCAAGGGGTATGAATTTTTACACTATTTACACTGAATATCTTCTTAATTTCTCGCCTAATACAAATGAATGATATACCATTATGGCCCATCACGCATCGCACTTAGGACATACGTTACATTTGAGGCAATTATTATAGATCAAACTCAAAATTGAGCACAACATAGACGGTACAACAGAAAGGGGATATTTTGGTTTGGAGCACCAGCGTGCATTCATGTTCACCAGAGAAAAGTATTCGGATCTCGATTATTCTGAGATTTCGTGAAATGGCGATTGATTAAGATAGCATTTTCGAGTAAATATCACCATATCTCTAACGGAATTATAGAGACACAATTCCGAACTGTTTAAGATGCATTAAAAACAACACCGAAAGAAAGAAAAAAGTAAAAATTGGGTTAAATGATTATGGAAAATAGAGTTCACTATGAGTGCGTTAATATAAAGCATTATTCGATAAAGACCGGCGAAAGTAATTTTTGGAAAACGATTGACTTTTGATGTCTCCTGAAATAACGAGAAGAAGAAGATCATTGACGAAATTAAAAAAATAGAAATGCGAAAACCAATGACGTCAACTTCAAATTTGTATATTAAAACATTTTTTGTTATTAACGAATTAATTTAGTTTAGCAATTAAAAATGCATTGAAAATATGTCAATTGCTAAACTAAATGATTGCATAAAATGATGAGGTGACAACAGATGCCGCTTTATTTTCGCTCCAAAGAGGAACCAGTGGAAGGACTTGGAAGAAATTTAACCTGGTCTCTATTGAGACAGCAATAAGCTGGCTAAATAGAGGGACTCAATTAGGTAAAATTAAAAACTGGTGGGCGAAAATAAAGTTTGTTATATACAATTTTTTTAAACTGCCCCAAATCAAAATAGAGTTAGTGCACAATGAAGACGGAATCTATATACATATATCCCAGAGTCTGGTCTGAGAAAAAAGACTTGCAAATGAAGAAACGGAAATAATAAGGGACAACACTGATTAAAACTTACTACTCACGCCGATGCTCAACAAAAGTGTGTCCAGGACACTTAGAAGGTTAGTAGAAAAGTCTGTCTAAATCATTGCAGTGCCGGGTGATTTGAAAGAAGTCTAATATCCACGGTTAGTTTTCACGTTGCAGTATATGGAGGAGGAATTAATTATACTGAATGATACTTTTTTTCAATGGGTAATGACATACACAGTGCCCATCAACTACCGACCTAGTATTCGTATAAATGGTGGACACTTAGAAGATATCCACATAGTAAGGAAACTCTGGGGCACGTCTTGACCGAGTTTCCTTATAGTGCCGAATTTAAAAAGTATCGAAATAACGCAAGTATCATTTTGGCGGAACAAATTACACAGAACATAGATTGTGAAATACATATAGATGCTGTGTCTGCATATGTCCGTAACAAGAAAGGGTAAACTTGCAAATAATTGTCCCAAGACAGAACACCATGTACCTCCTAGATTTCAATTGCCCATAGTTAAAAATTAACATATTTTCAATGCATATGGTGTCGCGCTGCGCTTCCAATCAATAATTTTAGTCCTCAAGAGGACTTTTTCTCGTTCTCTTTCTTTATTCGATATTAAATTGGAAACTTTCTTCGGTCCTCCTTTCGATTGAT
>MQRK01174229.1:12923-26691 GCA_001938485.1 Girardia tigrina
TTATGAAGTTTCGGTTTAATGAATCAATTTTGGCTAAAAACCTTTGAAAATTGGCCAGATATATTTTTTATTTTTCGGATTATGAAGTTTCCGGATTATTGAGGTTCGGATTAATGGGGCTTGACTATGGATTTATTTTATGAAATTTAAACAACGAATCAAAATGGTTGTGGGCGCGCAGACCGCCGATTGAACCACAGTAGTAAAGCATGCGTCAATGATTATTAATTAAGCTCTTTTGACAAAATCTACGAATATTTCCATTATAAATGTTATTATAGCCTTCGTTATCTTTAATTCTCATTTCCTTTTCACATTTGTTGATGAATTTTGTTAGCTGATAATTATAAATCTTATAATTAAATATATTTTTCCAATCAGAATTTGTATTTGAATAAAAATTATTTATTTATCGACAATTGACGACCATCGACCAAAGCTCACCGATGCATAAAGATTTACATCATAACAAGCTATAAATATTTTATTTATATTATTTTGCGTTTGGACCAATCTGTCGTCACATATTATCGCAAATTAAAATAACTCCATTAAAATACATAACATTTATTACTTATAATAAATACTTTTAACTCAATTTTTATTGTATCCGTAATACAAATCCACGCAGAGCATTTTATCACATTGAAACAATACTCAAAACTATTTTTACATGTTATATTTACAGTATTCTATGTGAGGACAAGCTCAAAAATTAAAAAATATCATTTTATCTATATTTTTTAATCTCAAACAGTCATACATATATATATATATATATATATATATGATTTATTTTCATAAACAATTTTAATATAATTAATTAATTACAATTAACGACTACAGATAATTTGTTTTATAAATATTAATAAAATTTTTGAAAATATAATTTAATGTTTTTCAAAATTATATGTTATGTCACCAAGAGTTATTTGATACGAAAGTTAATATTCTTTTAAAATCACTGATATCTATCCCAAAGAATAATTAATACTTTTCAAAGAAACCTAATAATTATTTTATTTTTATAAAATAAATATTAATAATAATAAATTTATAAACAAAAATAATTAAATCATTCATTAACATTTTCATTAAAAATAAATAAATTTTAATATTCTCAAAAATAACACTATTATATTACGTGACATTTTTCAGAATATCAAACAATATATATATATATATATATATAACATTAAAATTTAATGGCAATTTATTTGTAAAAAAAATGAATAACAAACGCCATTTTAAAATTTTTTTATTTCTCAAAACATGTTTCGCCATTACGGCATTATCAGTTGTGAAGTAAATTTCAAATTACAAGTCATTTATATGGCACATTGACTATTACGCAATTAATCTTTTTTTTCACAACTGATGATGCCGTAATGGCGAAACATGTTTTGAGAAATAAAAAACTTTTAAAATGGCGTTTGTTATTCATTTTATATATATATATATATATATATATATATGTGCGTATTATTTTCGTAGTTGTGAGTCCTGGTTGGTTTGGTGTGTTTGATTGGTTGAGTAAACTCGATCGTTTTGGTTGATTGTTAACGATTGCCTCGTGGACGATTTGGTTGTTGAACAGAGTGATGATAACAAAAATAAATGAGAATGTGAAATTGTATGTATCTCCGACATCGAGAGCGCTCGAATCGATTTTCCCGTGAATCAAATTGAAAAAACTGTTACCGGCATTATTGAACGGAAAACTTCCCTTTTTCATTTGAACGACGAATTTGGAAATGCTTGGAATCGAAAAAACGGAAATCAAGAAACAGAACAAAATTAACTTGATAATTCGAATTTTTATAAAATTTTTGCTGTACAATATAACATCCGCTTTTCGGTAATGAAGAAATAACAATTTGATTCTTTTGAATAAAATATTTTTCACTAAATTCTTTGTACTATAATTTTTAAAATTCCAAAAAAACTCAACATTTTTTACAAATTAAAACAAAAGTAAAATTCCACACCTCATGTTTTTTATTTCAGTAATAATCAAACAAAATTCATTTCATTGTTTTGAATAATTCTCCATTACAATAAAATTAGATTATACAATAAAAATTACAATGATTAATAATAAACAATAAAATAAGCGCCACACAATATCTATATATAATATATATGTATATATGTTAAATGTATATAACGAAATTAAAAAAAATATAAATTAATTGTTATTTTTATAATTAATTTGAATTTAAAATCGAAGCAAAGATTTCTTTATTCTGGTTGGTAAAAATTTTGATTGACGGAATGCGCAGCATTAATTTGATTGCCGAGACATCATTTAAATTTCAAAAATACGAGTCGCTTGGCTCGCTCTGATTGGTCAGCCAATCAGAGTTAGTTATTTGTCAAATGATTATTTTTTGCTTAAAATGTAATTACTTTTTAAATTTTTTGCACGAACTAATTTTGAATTATTTTGCACAAAGCCATTGTTATTTTTTATACGAACTTATTTGTATGATTTGTGAATTTTTTGAAATTAAAAAAGTCAGTTTTTCTCTTGACTTGATGTTTTTGACAATTAAAAATCTCATCGTTTTTGTTTGCTGAATTCCTCACATTTTAACTAGTTTTGATTATCATTTCTTTAAATAGCTTTCAATCGTCAATTGTGGTCCTTAAGAGGACCGTATTTCTTTCGCAATTAATAGAAGCACTTGAGGAACCACCGATAAAATAATCTGGAAGAAACATTTTCCCAAGATTCGAATTCAGTATGTAATCGAGAGTGGTACTATTCAATTCAACCTTGATGATGATCGGCACACACTTTCCATGAATTCCAGAAGTAAAGTAAGCATAAATTCTCCGTAATCGCAAATCACTGTCGCCTTCATAAACACCAGTGATCGGTTTGATTCCGTGTTCATTGGTGATTATTTTCCAAAACTTCGTTCCAATACTGTTTCCAAAACATTGAAATATTCTCATTAATTCATGTCATTGATCATGAATGTCTTCAAAAATTTTAGTAGGTGCTGAAATCTCGTCAGTTTCTTTGATATGTAATCTCTGATCGGGAATCCTTACGTGATTATCTTCAAATGTCTTTATAAAATAATCCACATTAAAAATATAGCCAAACGGGAAAGTTATCTGTTCTTTTAAATTAGACATTCAATTTCAGTTAATGAATATTTTTCTTTAATGAAAAAATAAAATTATCGCCAGCAATAATTTTTTTCGATATCCGAATCATTTAGCAAATAGTTCGTTTAAACAAGCCAATTCAATTAACCAATTTATTAATTCCTAATATACATATAAATATATAAATATATATATATATATATATGTTATATAGATGTTATATTAATAATTTTTATTAAAACATTTTTTTAACATAAATCTAATTTTTTATTTTCCAATTTTAATAAAATTTTTAATTCATTCTGAAACACCTCACATTTTAACGAGTTTTGATTATCATTTCTTTTAATTTATCCGACGAGCGAGTTACTCGAAGTTTATTCTACGTCACTAAGCAACTACTTTTTGGTTTGCTTTTTTATGTGTACATATTGTATTCATCAAAGCAATTGATTGAAGCAATGAACCAAGTTAAGAGATACTTCAAGAACAATTTGTACTCAAACTAGAAACTGCCTATTCAAATCTCAACAATTATACATATTTCGGTTTTAAAGTTTAATGAATATAATAAGAATCAGTTGTTAGATGCGTATTACTTGTCTTCATTTCTGTTTATTCAACAGAGAATGGAAGTTCCTTTTTTTGTATCCTTTTGTTGTTAAAATAGTAAAAATAGCTAATTTTTTTCTGTTGATTTTTATTTATTTACATTGAAAGTTATATGAAAATATTTATTTATTCTGCTTTCTGAAAAATCCTATTAAAAATCTAAACTTTTAAAAGACATTAACTCTGTCTGCGGCATCAAAAAACATAATTAATAAATTTGATTAAGCAATATGTTCCATTAAATGTGAAAAAAATATTAAAATTTAAAGTTAATTGAACAAAAAACCTTTCTTAGTCATATAAGCATTGTTAAATATTATTATTAATAATTTGTTTATTTTCAATTAAACAATTCGTAGTATTATTATATATTAAAATAATAATTTTTTTGAAGCTTTAAAAAAGTTTAAATTATTGTCTAATTTTATAATAAAATTTTTTGTTTTAATCACATTATAATTTAGTCTTAAATAAACAATTAATTGTGAACAAATATCCTTCTATTAAGAAAGAAACTGATTTTTAAATATAATTTAATACAAAAAGATTTATTTTTCAGCAAGTAATAAAATTTTATAAAAATTTAAATTAAATAATTCGATTTTATTAAAAAAAATCTCATTAAAAAATTTAATATAAAATAAATGTAAATTTGCAATTCGTTTTAAAATTATAATTTTAATTTATTTATTCTTGAAATTCCATTCATTAATTGACTAAAAATAATTTTTTTCTAAAATAAAATAGAAATAAATTTTAAATTAAATATTTTATTTTTATTTATTTTCATAGAAATCCATGTCGAATTTATTAAAAAGAAAATATTTACTAAATTTTTTTTATAAAAAATAAAATTATAAAATAATTTTTATTGTTAATTAAAATAAAATTGAAATTCATTCAAAAAATTATTTTTTTTTCACTAAATCATTTTATTTTTCTAATTATCTAATTTTCAATAAATTTCAAAAAAGATTATCAATTCAAATGGAAAAAAGATTTCAATAATTAAATTTATTTTTTTAAAAAAGGTAAAAAACATCAACCAATTTTTTTCGTTTTTTTGTTTTGATTTAACGCTTTAATTTCTAAAATTAATTTTCATGTATTTTCTTTTTTTAAAAAGAACAACGAAAATAATTTTAAAACTTTTTTATCTGAAAAGAGATTTTTAATAAAATTTATTATTTTTAGTTATAAACAAACGAATATTTGATTTCAGAAGTTATATAATATTATTTTAAAACATCAAAAAAATTTTGATAAAAAATAATTAAATTAATTTTCTCTAAAGTTAATTAATAAGATATAAAAAATTTTTAAAAAGAAAAGTCTAATACGTAAACTCCTTATAAAAACACAGCGAAAAAATAAATTTATTTGATTTAATTTTCAAGTTATATTATTAATTATTTTTAATTGAAATAATATTAACAATTCATTTTTAACTCATATGGCATTAAATTTTTTTAATATTTTGTATTTTTTGTTTAACCATAGGCGCGGGCTTGTTGGCGCCCGACACGTCCCCGTTCTCCTCGGCCCTCGGCGGTGTCGGCTCCTTGGTCGCAGCGTTCACAGCTATATGCCTTGGTTCCAACAACAATCTCAAACGATTATATGTGATTTTTTTGCGAAATGGCAAAACATTACTACTGACCCTAACCAGATGATATTTTATAATTTGCACATAATCCATTCAGTTAGTTTGATTTTATGGAAACTAATTAAATGGATGAAGTATAAAATTATTAATATCAAGTATTTATTTTTTGCTTAAAATGTAAATTATGTTAAATGTATTATGTTAAATCGTTTTTAAAATTTATTCATACAAAATGAAAATGACATTGCAGTAATATTTAAACAAAATCATAAATTTTTACTATTTCATTAACATGTAGCATTGTATAAATCAGTTGTACCAGATCAAATTTGTTCAGTCATTCTAAAAAGAAAGTAAAAGTAAAAACATAAAACCCTAAAAAACTACTTTAAAAAAAAGCCTTAGTGATCTTTATTCTGCTCTTGATATTGATTTCTTTAAGGTTAAAAACTAAACTAAAACAAGAATAATCAACCTTCAGTTTGTTGACGACATAGATCTAATTGGTAAAGATAAGGCAGAGATTCAGGAACTTATAAATAGATAGCACAAAGGGACAAAGAAATTCGAAATGGAAATCAACAGAGAAAAAAGCAAAATAATGATTTTAGGAAGCCATAATAACGAGGTTAAACTGAAAATCAATATTAAAGGGTAGAAGCTGGAACAAGTTAAGTGTTTTAAATACTTAGGCTCTACTATCACAGAGAATGGGTGAAGCGAAGAAGAAATCAGAAGCCGGATTGAAATTACAACAATCGCAATGAATAAGCTTAGCACAGAAATACTGTATGTAAATTAATTATTTGTTGTACTATTTTTTATATCTTTTAAGTTCTTATCCCCTTATCCGTAAATACATTTCGGATGTTTTTTTATGTATTGCAGAAATCAATAAAGTCTTCATCAACACATAAGTCAAATCAACATTAAAAACATACTAGCACAGTCTCTTTTTTTTATTAGGATTCTTATTAATTAAAAATTATAATCTTCTATTATAAAAACAGTTCGATTCTGAGGAGAGAAAACTCATAAATGAACATTATTAATATTAACCAAAAAATTGTTTTCTAAATGAAGCAGTCTATAAAATTTTACATTTTATAAATCTGAAGAAAAAATATTTTAGCCACAGTATAAAAAGTTTCTATTTAGTTTTGGCCATTTTCCAACAGTTTTGACATTTTAACACATGGCTGTCACTGATGGACAACCGGCTTTTATAATGTGAAAATGTTTTAATTTTAGTTTTCAATGATTTGCCAAACAAATCATTTAAAAATTTTCATTAATAAAGATTTATTATATAAATTTACAAAAATATTCTTTAAAAATTTATAAATATTTTTTCAGAGTAATATATATATATATATATATATATATATATATACAGGGTGTCCCAAAAATATGTATACACATTAAAAATTTACTTTTATTGATTAAAAAAGTAAAAATAAGTACGAGTAATATTTATTTATATTGGTCACAGTTTATTGGTCACACGAACTTATCTCTAATTCGAGTGATGGTAAATCGCGTTGGAGGTTCTTTTTTAAATTCCTTCGTGAATTGTTTTTGTACTTCATGTACATTTTCATATTTCCAGTAGTATTTCATAATAAATTTTCTTTCTTCGAAGTTAAGCCTGCATGCCATTCCTATGATAGGGACTGAATCTACAAAAAAACCTATTTATGTTAAAAAAAACTATTTATATTAAATATAATGAAAGTTAAACATAAATAAAATTCAATAAAATTAAATTTTTAATGTGTATACATATTTTTGGGACACCCTGTATATATATATATGGATAAAAATAAGACGACGCGTTTCGAAATAATAATAATCCCATCATCAGGTCACAAAATACACTAAGCAAGTAGACTATATGGAAACTTGCCGAAAATAAATAAAATTTATCTAATAAATTATTGGATGAAAATTAATTTATTTCATTTTTGTGACCTGATGATGTGATTATTATTATCTTGAAACGCGTCGTCTTATAAGTAAAATCGTCTTATATAGATTTTACTTTACAATGTATATATATATTGACTGTACATTTTGTTGTTATTTTATTATTTTCAATTTAACCTTATATTTTAGTGATTTGTTATGTTGTTATTTTCAATATTTATTGTTAGAAGACTTCGAGACTGTCATAATATTTATTTAAAGACAATAAAATGAGGAATATCATCAGCATATATATTGATTAATGCCATCATCAATCTGGGTCAAACATACACTCATTCATTTCACCATACACACTATTTCGGTTGTGACCTATTGCACAACAATACAAAGATCACACCTAGAACATTCCATACATAAATTACGCAACATACATTTATTAGTTTTGATAATAATTCAACTCACATTTATATTTTTTCTTTATCAGTTTTTTATAAATAAATGTTATTAAGGAATGAGTTATTTAATATAATGCGATGCCAATTTATATTAATTTTAGTAAATAATTTTAGTAAATTATATAAACATTTATGAGTATATACATATAAAATTATATAAAATTATAACATTTTATAATTATAAGGTTAATAAATTATTTAGTGGTTTGTGACTACGCATCATTCTATACGAATTCCACGGGTTTTGTATTTCATGTGTGGCTCGCGCGTTATAGTATATAAACGTGTAAATAATAAAGCATAACGAACAAAAATTAATCATATAACAGGTCTACCTTTGGAGAAAAATTATTGCCGATACCCGAACTAGAATTTCGAAGGAATAGATTAACCGAAAGAAGATTATTGGAGAAAAATCAGACTAATCCAGAGAAAGCTAAAACTTATTGCTTGGACCTACTTTTGATAGATTTCAAGGAAGATTGCCACAAGGATTATTATTACTTGGGCTTACTCTTAATAAATTTTGAGGGAGATTTACCACAAGGATTATTGGAAGAGAAAAATTTATCGCCTGGTGAGAATTAAAATCTATGTTTCAATAAAATTTTTATTGTTATTATAATTGTAAAATTAAATTCTTATTTTTAATTATCGCTAAACTCCAATTTTTTATTATAATTCATTAATTTTGGACCTCCTGGTCGCTGCTTCTTAGAGACCCTCATTTCTAATAACACTAAGGGTAAAATCATGTAATAAAAAGAAAATAATTGTACATTGTTATATATATTAAATATATATATATTTTAACAAATATTGTCTTGTGTTATTGATATCAGCTATTAATTGAGAATTTCATTAATTAATTATTGATTATTAGTTACGATTATCGATTATTAAATACAATTTACTGATTCTGTTTTTCATCATTAATTATAAATTGTTAATAGATTAAATAAACTTTTTTTTCCGATTATAACCTTGTAATCCGTAATTAAATTTCCGAGATTTCAACTTCGGCTGATTTCTCTTTTTGTTAAGTTACTATATAGAGATTGCAATAAAGTTTCCAATCTCCCCTACTTAACAATATAAACAGCAGCAAATTTAGTTTAGTTTGGTCAAAAATTTCTCTTAACGATATAAAAAAAGGAAGTCACAAGTAAAATTACTATTTGTTCTTTAAAATATTTTTTTAAATTGTATTCAACCATAAGTATCCCGTATGGGAGAAAAAGGTTTTTAAGTAATTTACAAATTATCGTTCGTTTTTGAGATTCACAGTTTTTACTGTAATTCGTTAACTCGCACGAAATATTGATTTGTATTTGTGTTCTGTCATCAAGAAATGAATTATTATTATTGTTATTTTTGTTAATTGAATATAAAGTTTTCATAAAAGAATTTGTGTTCATTATTTATATATTTATGTTGGAAGTCCTTACTAATTAATTGAAGTCAGATTAACGATTGAAGATTAAAGATTTGTGTTTTAAAAAGTAAATATTTTAATTTAAAGATTTTAATACCCTACAAATATAATACAATTTATTCCATAACAAAATTGTGAGCCAATCTGCATAAATATGGATAAATATTTTTTTTACTAGTATTGATTGCAGAGCGGCAATTTGAGCACGGCAGCCACGCCCAGAGTTCTTCAACTCGTATCCTGTTCTCGTTTTAGATTCGTGATTTCCGCGTAATAAATATATTCTATTTAATTTTATAAGCAAACAACACATATAATGATTCCAATGAACAAGAACCGCAGTCAACATAATCCCCAAGAAACAAATATCTATCAGTTGATGATTTTCTAAAATTTTGAAATATTCTCATTAAATCATACCACTGACCATGAATGTCTCCACAAATTTTAGTAGGTGCTGAAATTTCGTCAGTTTCTTTGATATGCAATCTCTGATCGGGAATTCTTACATGATTATCTTCAAATGTCTTTATAAAATAATCCACATTAAAAATATAGTCAAATGGTAAAGTTATCTGTTCTTTTATATTAGACATTCAATTTCAGTCAAGGAAGATTATATTTAACGTATTTAAAAATCGATAATCCTTAGCAATCTTTATTTGTTATCACAATTCTATATAAACAGATGCATTAAAACAATCCAAGAATTATGAATTGTAATTACAATTTTCAATTAATAACTGCAATTCATAACTTTAATTTTTATATATACAACTTCCAACTTTTTAATTTAATTAATTTACATTTTTCTAAAAAATATTATAAATTTACGTTTATAAAAAAACTAAATTAACTAATATACAAACAATGCCAATTCATAATATAATAATTACAAATTTCAATTTATAACTAATACTTTTTTAAATTTACATTTTTCCATTTACAAACTCAAAAACTTTTTAATTTAATTAATTTACATTTTTCTAAAATTTTATAAATTTACATTTACAAAAAACTCAATTAACCAATTCACAAATTTCTAAAACTTTAAAAAAAAATTTTTTAATATAATCTTTTATATTCTCAAACAAGTATAATTGTATTGTAGTATTTGAAAACCTATTTTACTAAATTATTATAGGTCCTTAAATACCCGTATAAATAAATGTGATGTATTTGTTTAAATCGGTTGTTTGCTGATTCGGATTTTAATTTCAAATATAACTTGTGCGCTGTTCATTGTGTTGTTGCAACAATAAACAATTCAAATAATAAATTACAAATAAATTAAAAATAAAGTCCGGATGAAAATCTTCCCTTAATAACCAAAGTCATCCATTTAAAAATATATTTCACGACAATATATTTCGACGGATCTACCGTCATCTTCAGGTCACTAATTAATAATCAATTCACCTGTATATAAATACAAAAATGATGATTATGTAATCGATTGCATGAAATCATACTAATCAAAAATTCTCAATAAGCTGGTTGAGACTGCCGATTGAACATTGATTTTAGGGCAACGTGACCTAATTAACAATGCTTCACACGACACTCTCTCCCAATAACTGTCAAAATGCTTACACAGAATTTTGAAATTATCAAAATTAACATCACATTTACATAGTATTTGGCTACTAAAGTTTTATATGAGGAGTTTGTTGTGTTTTTAGTTCACTGATAAAAATTTAAATAGTTTTAAAAAATTATTTTAAAAAATCTGGCAGGACGGATGTGGCCACTATAAACGGCTTTCACTGTAATAATATCATTTTCAATTTTATGTAATAATATTTAATAATATTATTTTCAATTTTCAGATGTACCAGAACCGACCGGGGACTCTTCCTTAATGATAAATTTTTTTATTAATATCGAGAGATTCCATTCATATTGCAGTTGTACCTAAAGTTTATTTTTCAAAATATCTCGATTTTGTTTCTGAGGAACCTTTCGTGTACATCAAATAATAAATTATTAAAGTTTAAAGTGTAAATTTTGATTATTTTGGTAGTTTCGCCATTATTTATCGTGAATCTCTAACGATTATTAAATTTATATACTTATTTTTGCCTTCCCTTTTCAATTATTCAACAAACATGGTGAGTAATATGTATTTTAATATTAACTATCTATTTAGTTAAATGAATTACTGCTACCTCTACATGCAAGTTTGTCTGCTTACTTTATGGGATATGATATTGTAACACATGTTTTGCCAACAAGAGGCAACGCATTGCTCTAACTCCATAAATTGCAAGTTTAATAGAAGCCCCATTTTATTTCTTTAACCAACATGTACTTCTTCGCTAAGAAATAAAGCGACGTGGACAGTTGTGTCCAGAAATAAGTACTTCACAATAGCTTATTTTTTTTTATAAAATTCTACGGGTTGCAGCAAAATAACAGTCCTATATCTACAAATAACATATTCTAAAAATTCTATTAAAAATATTACTAAAATGATTATTTATATGCTGAGTATATTGAGAACATTTCCCTTATTATTCTACTAATTTTATAATATCCATGCAATACATTAGATTTTATTTCAATTGATTTATGATATTGTGACACATTTACTTTAAAATAAGTTTTTGAATCAAGTAAATGGGTGTTCGAGAATCAAACTGAATTTCAGTGTGATTCTATTTCTGGTGGCATGTGACTGGATTGCCATCTCAACCAGTCCATCTCAACGTCGTCCATACGGTAACCGCATTTTTTCCACGATATAAACTCGCCTCTTGAACATGTACTCCAGTTTGTTTTATAAAAAACATCCAAACTCAGCATTTTTCCCAGCTCCTCAAATTCCACTTTCCCATAGCCATTTCATGTAGTCCGTTGATAAAGACTTGAATCATATGAACCTCACTGCTATCTTTGTTACCTCAAATTAAGGCTACCCACCGTTTCAAATTGGAAATCAGGAACTCAACGCTTTGTACCGGAGCAAGACGACTGGAGGAAATCTCACCCATGAGAGCCGCGAGATTGGAAAGAAAGCTTCTGTAATAGCAGTGGTGCACTTTTCGAAAAACGATCGATTCATTCTCTCCAATGAAATTTACTACTTATCTTTTTGTAGCAAGTCCATACATTCTGATAGCTGTCAAACCAACTTCCGAAATTTCAAAGACCGTCGTACGCCGATACGATATTCACTGTCTATATTAATTATTTATTGTCGCGATAGCTTACTATAAGTTTATCAGAGAGAAATACGCGAATTCTATTCTAAAATAAGTTTCTTGTTCTAAAAACAATTTATTTCTAAACATTAACCCTTAAATTCATGATTTTTCCTTTTTAAGTACAATAAATGTATTTGAAAGTGTTGCGCCAAGCTGTCAAATTTTGACAGTTAAAAAAGTGAACTGCCATATCATTAAAGTTTGCATTCAAAAACTAAGATAGATATTTTAGCACCTACTAAAAGTAAAAAATACTGTGTTTGAATTACTGTTTAGAAATTATGTAAGAAAGAAAACACTGATGTACATATACATCATCATTCATTTAAGGGTTAATTACAAGCACAGTATTGGAACAGCGATTTTTTCGTGAATACAGTATCTTTTATTATTTAATTTTAATAATTTTGGTTCAGTGCACTATGCAATCAATCTCTTATATTAATTTGATTTAAGTTGGCACCATTTTAAGGTTTAGCAAAAAGTTGTAGCGCATTTTTATTATCTTTAACAAATTTTATTTTAATGTTTTCATTTAAGTTTTTATCAACTGTTCACAAGTACCTTTTTTGACGGACTAGTTAAAGTAACCACCGATCGAAAATGATTTTATAATCTTTTTGTCTTTTATTTTGTGGTCTTTCGTATCGGTATAGAGTTCTTAATAGCAAAATTTAGTGAAAATCGATTCGACTCCAAATTCTGTTTAATTTAATTGAGCCGATGTAAAATTGTCGAGAATATATTCGAACGGTTATCGAAAAGAAATCGATATTTTTATCATTGGGTGATATAAATGGTCATAATTTAGTAGAATTAGATCGTCGGTGTAACTAAGGGTTTATTTAGTGAAACGTTCAATGGTCTTGTGGAGATATTACAATAAATCAGAACTGTTTTAATACGCGAAGGAGTTCGTGGGGATTTTGAATTAACAACTAAACATTAGTCTTGATAATATTTTCTTGTTTTGCCACAGTGTTATTGTGAAATAGTGAAGGCTGTCTTTAATTTTCATTTATCGATTTATGGGTTTTTATTTCTACTTTTTAATTTTAATTATGTGGGATAATTATGTAAATATTAATGTATTTAATGTGTGTGTTGTTTTAATAATCATTATTGTAAACTGTTAATTCAAATATATTTTTCTTAGTTGGATATTCTCTTTCACAACAGTGGTGTCATGAGCAGGATCAAAGCCGATAGTGGAGATCATCAGTCGAAATTACTGGAAGTAATTTTGAATAGAATCCTGAAAAAGGACTCCGCCAAAACTCCGAAAACATTCGAAGAAGGGGACGATGCTGCCCAATTTTTGAAATGCATGGATGCATATATGCGGCAACTTGAAATATCGGAGGAAACACAAGCTGACTTCTTCATGGAATACTTGGAGGAAGATGTT
>MQRK01174239.1:13028-24918 GCA_001938485.1 Girardia tigrina
AAGCAAGAAACATCAAACATTCCTCTCAATATTAGATTTGCATTGTCTGTATTGGGTTCTTGCTCAAAAGACATTATCATGAACACAAAAATTTATTTCTATAACAATTCGAATTTTTTTAAACAAATATTTTTTGAGGAACTTTTGCACTTTCTTTTTTTTGCACTAACCATTATAAATAAAAATATGGTTAGTATATTTTTTTACAAATTAAAATTCTATATTTTTTTAATAAAAAATTATAGTGAATTAAAATTTTGTCACAAAGATTTTGTTGCGTCTTTTATTAATTTTTCAATTTTATGGTACATTTAAATTTACCTGTTTCTCAAATACATATTCCAAAATAAAATTAAAATAGCATTTTTCATTTAAGTCGATTTAATGGTTCTACAATTTTTTTTTAATTCCAATTACCATTTCCAAAAGAAAATTATAATTACATTTTTAATCTACTTTGATTTAAAAGTTACAAAAATAGTTTAGTTTACTTTTATTTCGCAAATAAAATATCAAACTTTTAATTTTATTTCAATTAAATATTTTCATCAAATTTGAAATTAACTTTTTTTAGTTTATAATAAATATTTACATAAATCTTTCAATAACCCTACCGTAAAATTTATTTTATTTCTTACTTAAATTAATTTTTTACATTAAATTTCTGAAAATCTTATTTTAACATATTTATAACAATATTTTACNGAATGTAATTGTTTATTTAATAATTTGATAAGATTCAAAAATTTTAAATTTTTTGAACGCTCACAACAGTCTGATTGAATTAATATTATAACATCAGATATGATATAAAGTCGAATGAATCTCAGATAAATTAGATCAAAGGTTCCCAAACTTTTTTCACTCGTAGATCCCTTGCCATGATTTTCGGTTTTGGGTAGACCCCCTGCTAAGAAAAACAAGAGACCCAAGATTTTTTTTCGCTCACGTAGACCCCTTGGAGGTCTATATCGACCCCTGAGGGTCGATATAGACCACTTTGGGAGACTATGAATTAGATGAATTACGAATCAAGAGAATGAAACAGTTCTGTAGAATATTCACAACTTCGTAATGATTTTTTTGAAATTAAAATTATCGTAGGTAGGTAAGCGTAATTTATAATTTCTAATATTAAACTAATTTTTAATCTTTTAATTTAATTCATACATCCCATATCAATATGGATTTGGTTTGAGATTTCTAAATATAAATTTAAAATAACATAACATTAATCATTACGACAATTATATGGAATGAAAAGTGCTCGAGTGCGATCAAAGACATTTTGGCTTTCTCAGAGTCTCTCTATGAGCCCAGATGCTACCTTCTTCCGGACAATTCGGAAACATATAATGCGATTTATATAAATAATTACATATTTTTTATTTTTATAATTTTGGACAAATTATTTTGGTATTGGTATTTATTGGTATTAATCGAATCAAAGAATTTTTTAAGTCATGTTTAGAAAGAAGCATGACTCTTGTGGAATTTGATGATTTTATGTTTCTAGTAACGCATTATTAAACAATAGATATATGGTAACATAAATAAACTAGATCATTTAGAGATACGAAAAAGAAGACTCACAGTTGTCATTTCAATCTTGGTCTCCCTGAGAAGAATTTATTAAAAATCGAAACGAAATAATTAACATTACTTATTAGCATTCGATTGCTGATTTGAAGTATTATTATCATTGACCCTAAAAAATGGACACTTTAAAATAAATAACAAAATATGCGTTAAAAAGAAAAAGATTTATAGAATAAAAGAAAGTAATTGATTTCCTTATTCAATCTAACTTACCAACACTGAGTGTTAACAGTTTTCTCGGTGTCGGACAATTCAGAATCAATCCTACATGGTCTATTAGATCTACAAATCGATGTCGTGATCATTGGAATAAATATTATTTTGTTGATAATTAAATGTATTTTTATTGTCTTGATTGACAAACTTACACAGAAGAACCGGCACTTGAAAGAGACGAATCTATGGTTCCCGAACTACTGCGTTCTCGATCAGGAATTTTTCGATTTTTTTCGGATGATTTACGGTCATTATTATGGGATTTGGTTTCTTTGACAATTAAATCACTCTTGGAGGAACTGGAATATCTTAAATTAGTGAATATTTTAGAAATTATATTTCTGATTTCAGATGAGTTATTCTCACTTAGATGAACGTTTTCTTGGGGAATAACGGGGTTTAGAATGATGTCTATCATTAGAACGAGACACTGATGGTCTTCTAATCATTATTTTTTCTCTCCGATTCTGCCATCTGTTTTATTAGCCGATAATTACTTGCATAAAATTATTATTTAAATACTTGGCGACTAAATGAGCTGGTGGACTATGAGTACGTTTTTTAGCATCAACTGGAGATTTTGATTTTCCCCTCGATGCAGACGATAAGCTTCTTTTTCGAGATGTTCTATAAGAATCATTTCTTCTAGAATTATCATGATAATCATTTCGGCTTGACTTTTTAGTCTGAAGATGAGTTTCAAAAAATCTGAAAGCTTTTATTGAAAAATCACCTCATTTTTTCTTTGAACAGGTTCATCAACTATCATTTTAGGATTTTGTTCAACAACAGGTTGAACTTTTTCACTCACCTTTTCAGATCTTTTGTGTTTCAGTGAATCATCAGATTCATCAGCATAAGGAAATATTATCGTTCCAGATTCATATTCATGGGGCTTATTGGATCTATTTATTTGTAAATGTATCAAATGATCAAATTTCAATCCTATTTTATTGAAGACAACGAAAAAAATAAGTTGCATGTTACTAACATCGTTATATTACAATAGTAGAAGGTTGTTCGAAAATTAGAAAAACATTTAAATATTTTTTTGTATTATTAATGAAATATTATTTATATAAAGTAAAAATATAAAAAATCTTAAATAAAGTAAAAATCTAAGATATCTTCTGGCAAAAACTATTAAAACAATCAATATTTTGTTGCCAAATAAATGTCTTTTTTGACCAAATCCAGTATTACTGCCCAATTTAAAAGATATTTTGAAAATAATGCACAACAATTTCTTATCGTAAAATGCATATTAAAAGCAATCCCAATTTTTTATTTACTAACTAGTAAATCAAAAAAAAATTCATATCCATTCTTTATGGGGGTAGAACTTTACTTGCCTAACAGAATTTTTCTCGTCATCTTTTGTAGAAGGAAAAATTACTATTACATTTTTTTAATAAATTTATTATGTTATTATTAACTATTTAAATCTTTTGCAGAAAAATAAAATTTTGACCAAAAGATTTCTATATAATACAGTTCAAACGTTTGTGGATAATCGTAAAACGTTTTTTGAAAAAACATTTTTTTCCATTTACTAGTTTGATCAACTTTTCTCATTATCATTTATTGTCATCGAAAGTGAATAAATGTAAAAAATAAATAAAATCATATATAGAAAGTAATCTAATATAAAGAATGGAAAACAACATTAAATAAGTGAAAAAATACAAGGAGGCTCCCATAAATATATAACCATTTCAAACTGCAATTTCAATAGATTTTAAAAAAGGGTGGCTTGTAATAGGCATTTTACTGTAAGTAGTTTTTTAAAAATCATAAGATAACAAGAAAAAAATCATTATTCAAATCTAATATTAAATTGAAAAAAAATTCATTGTTTTCGATTTTAGAGTTCAGTAAGACAATTAAAATTGATCATCAATTATTTACTTTAGAAAAAAAGAATAAATTAAAGAAAAAATAAACATACTCAATGTTTGATAACATTTGTTGTTGAGGCTTAGCAGCTTTTTGATCACTAGTTACATTAACTTTATCACGGTTGGTTCGTTTAACATTTTCAACACTCGATGAACGCTTGCGAACAGTTTCTTTTAGAATGGGTTTATCAGAATTTCTATCCGCATTATCCAAATCACAATAATTCTTAACTTCTTCCTGTTTCTTAGCTTTCTTGATTTTATCATCAGAATTGATATCTTTCCAAACTTCATATTTTTTTCGTTTCTCTCTACTAATTACTTCATTTTGCTCTCTATTTTTGCTCACAGGGATGGGACTAACATTTTCTCTTTGAGACCGCCGATACTTTTGTCGATCTTTGTAATTAGGACTTGGAGACCGACTTTGTCGATATTTCATTCTTTCGTCAGTTTCTTTTACTTTTCTGTTATGTTCGTTATTTTTGTCGTTGATCTTTTCTGAGTGGGACTCTTTTTTCCAGTGTGGTGGAGTATCCAAACGATCACGAGGCGATTTCGAATAATATCTCTATTTTTTTAAAGTTAATTTAATGATAAATATAAATATTTTATTTACAAGATAAGTCTAATTACTATGGTCTTATGGCTGATCTAATTATTATGGTATTACAATTTAATGATAAATTAATCAGTATCAAAAATCAAAAAATAATGAATATTTTAAACGCATATTTAAGCGATTATTTTTTTAATATTGTTGCAGTAAATCCTGCAATGAACAGATATAATGCCTTTTAAAAACTAGAAATAAATTTCCTTGTAAATAATATTTGAAAATACAAGATCTTAGTCATGACACAATTAATTATGAAAATGAAAGGATATGAAATGATTATGAAATGAAAGGAAAGTACAAATGAAAGGATTCCCCTTAAATATAAAACTAATTCTCTACATGAATTATATTAAATCAAAATATTTAAAACAATGCATGTAAAATGAAAATAACATAAGGGAATTTTGACTTGAATGAACCCAAATATAGAATAAGTCTTATTTTTTCTTTACCAAAAACTTTCAGAAAAAGATATTTAGTATATTTATTTATAAGGCATATTTAAAATTATGAATCTTAATATCCTGGATTTAAAAAACTACACAAAAAACTTGTGAAATATATAATTTGTAGTGACATACTACTGAAGACGGCATAGATGTTTTATGTCAAGCAATTAGAATGCAGCATTGTGAATTTTCATTGTGTGAAAAGTATGATAACAAAACAAGTTGGTTACTAAAAATATCAATCGTAAAGATTACTCAGACTTACTGAACCGTTGTTACTTGAATGGTCATCAGATTAGGATGTACTGTTTAAATTATGATAATTCATATATTAGAATTGTGATACTAAAAATTGGGGTATTTACCATCCTAAGTTTTTAAGAAATTGATTATTGAATATGTTTCGACATTTCATAATCCATCATCAGCAATTATAAATTAATATTTGTTGATTTAAAAATGTTAGTTTAATGAAACATTTTTATTACTTGTATTTAATTATAATGGATAATAACGGAGTGTTATTAACAGATGTATATATATATATATTCAGTCAAATTTCGTGTAATTTCTTGGTCCCCACGAATCATTCTGCGATTTTGACTGTACTTAAATCTAATGAATAATTAACTTACTAAAGATAAAGTTTTATTAATAAATTTTATTTTGTGGTTTAAAATTCTAATCAGAATTATAACTGTCAAAGTAAATTGTATAACTAGTAATAGAAATGTAGACACTATTTTGTGATGTTTGAAGAAATAATATTAACTTTTGTAGTTGCTTTATACGAAACTGATAAATGTGATGCACTTATCTTTCTAGTTGTATTTAGCTGGAGATATAAACTGGAACTGCAATTTATAATACGTTTTTGAATTTTCTTTTACATGTTTATTTAAGTACTTCAGTTCAAATATTCGTTTTAGCACAAAATGAATTTTGAGACGTTCTTCGTTTTTACTAGGCAATTTAAATCATTATATTAATCATCAAAACTTATTTGAATTAAATAAATTTTTTGAAATATAAATTGATATTTTTCGTACATACATACACAAGATAAATCGTATATCGTCGAAAACCAGAGCAATAGCATATTTAAACAAAATGTACCCAATGCAATTGTATTTAATCAGTTAATAAAGATTATAATTTCTATGGAAATTAAACGAGTTTCATTTTAGAAATTTGATAGGATCTTTGGTCACACATAAAAATATTGTTTCATTATTAGTTTCTTGTGAATGATATTTTTGGTACAATCATCTTCGGCTGTATTCAATACAAAGGTAAAAGAAAAATTGCTCTAGGAAATTACTATTAATAATTCCTGAATATACAAAGATAGATTATTATATTTGCCACATATTCTTCAAATAATAATTGGAACGGGCGACATATCAAATAGATCCAAAATATCATATCATACAAAATATTAACTGATAATGATTACGAGAATGTTTGTTACAAATAGCTTCAGAAAATATTGAATATCACAAAAGATTATTTCTACCCTGATGTGGGATTATAGAGGAATAATTAAAATAAAGACAATATAAAAAGTAATATTATTTTTCAAGTTAACTCGTTTTTTTAGTCAATGAGAAATATCCTGAAAAAAATATATTAAATTTGTTAAAAAATATATTAAATTTATTTTTGATTAAATATAACCAATGATTTTGATGGAGATTCTCCGACAAAAATATTTATTAAAGATTTAGTGAAAATGCAATAATATCAACAAAGAAAATAGAAAATTGGTTAATTAATCATACCAGTTGTCCTCTTCCTTTAATAAGCCTTCCCGATCGACCAATCATTTCTTTAGCAACATATTTCGATGATTCAATATCATCAACGTCTTTTCTATCATCGTTTGCATTTTTCGTTTCATTTTTATCTCTGGATAAAGAAAAAATCCATTTAAAAAAAATCAAATCCCAATGAAAAGAATATTGAATGGAAAATGTCCATTAAAATATAAATGATATTTTATACAAAAAAAAGAAAATAGTTCATAGATCGAGTCAACTATTGAAATATCCCTACCTGGACGACACTCGGTTGTCATTTTATTGTCCTAGTTGAACAAGGATTGACTAAATTAATGTATAAAAAACAGTCAAAATAAATAAATAATACAAAATAGCGAATAAAAATAACAGATTATTTGATAAATATCGATATTTTAGTTTAATAATAAAATATTAAAACCCGAGGAGATAGATATTTAATAAATGATTTCTAAGAAAATAAAAAAAAATTATTTTTTTTTCAATTTGAATTTTAAACATACACAAAAATAACTCAGTTTTATTTGAATGATCTTCTGAAATAAATAAATACAGTGACAATTGGTTAGAAAAAAATGGAAATTAAATTTCCAGATAATGTGAAGATAAACAAGATCAACTTACTGTTCTTTTAGATTGCCGCGGTACAGAAAATAGGGCTTTGGAACTTCAGGTATTTCATCCGGTCTAACACTACACTTCGGATACATTTCCCTAATTAATAATGAACAATTGTTAAAAATTGTTATAGGAAATAAAAATATATTTAAAGAATTAACTGATTTTTATAGTGTTATTATTGAATTAGAAATTTGATCACAAAATATCACATCAAATAGCTATAAAATAAGTTTAACATAGGGACGCATTGTAGAATATGTGCACTATGTTTTAGCTTGAGTCCTCGTAAATTAAGAGGACTTAAAATCGACGTAATGGGATTTCTTATTATTCGTATTGTAAATTTTATGGATATTAACAACATCAATATGAACAACATTTATTATTATCACAAGCGCATTCACTATTTACATCTCTCTTGATCAATTTATTTCTGAGTTCAAACTAATTATTTTCAATAAATGAAAATCTGTTAATAAAAATTATTAATTATAAAGAATGTAATTGGTTGAAATTAAATCTAAACATTTTTTTAAAAAAAGTACATATTAAATTAATATATTAAAATTTTAAATTACATTAAAAATAAATAATACATTAAAAAATTATTTTAAATCTTTTTACTTTAAAATTAAATTAAATTATTTTTAATTAGTATGAATCAAAGAAAATATCAATCATCAATCCGTGCAGGAGAGGCACAATCCGAATCAACATACAACATGCACAATATCAACACACAATTCAAAACATTCCTCACAATGGATATTTAGATTTACTTGAGAACTTAAAACTGAAGTGGAGAACGATTATTTTCAGAAATTACAGCAAGAGAAAATACAAAGATTTATTTAACACTGAAGACTCAACTATGTATTGTCATAAGGACGATCCAAATTGTGAATGTAAAAAAAATTCTAATCGATATGTGAGGATTCCATTTATATATTCAGTCTTTTCCAATTAAAATCTTTTCACCTAAAACCAATTAACCTAAAACAAATTCATCTAATCGAATTGTTATTGTGAGGAATATTTTTTAATGGTGTCTGTTTTGTGTTTGAATGTTGTTTTAGATGTGTCTCATACTCAGATGGTTGATAAAATTTTTTTAATTGTTATTATCTGAACTTATTTAATGTAAATTTCGAAATATTTTTAACTTGTAAATATTTAATAATTTTTTATTTTTTTTAATTTTTTTACATTAAAACAATATTTTAAAATTGTTTTTTTAATATTTGAACATAAAACAAATTCACTTAAAAAACTGATATTTCAAATAATAAATTGTTACATTGAACTTGGTTTTTCTTTCTTAATGATCATATTATGTATATAATGCATCAAAATATAACAAAGTAGAATTTTTTGTCTTAGTTTCTTATAAATAAATTTTGGGTAGTTAAAGTATATTTGTTTTAGGTGAATTTGTCGACTACCGTCTTTTCCGGCTAATCCGAACACGTAAGAATTCTCCTACGTTTCCTAATATAATGTTCACTGGCTAAACCGAAAACCGAACGACTTTATGAGAACGGGCACAATAGATACCTTGTACTTTTATTCGTCTATTCCGAGTAGAGCGTAATTGCGTAATGTAAGTCAATACATTTAAAGTACTTTTCAAGTGAATAAAGTAAAATATTTTATTTCTAATAAACATGCATAAAAATTAAAATTTAGGTGCTAAATATGCTTTTTTAATTTGGGAACAACTTTTGTTAGGCCTATGAGTTCAATTTTCTCTTTATAAGTCAATGTGAACAGTTATTCGGATTACCGTATATACTCGCATATAAGCCGACCCCTAAAACTGTTTTAAAATGGCCCGTGTTTGCGAAAACTCATATATAAGCCGGTCATCAACTTGTCTAAGTTTACTCCGTACCCATTTAACTAAATTGGTCCTTTCCGTCACATTTTGTTAATTGGGTATTTTTGGTTCTTAGAAATTTGTTATGCTTACTTTATGTTACATTCTAGTAGAAATAGAAGAAATTAAACAATTTGATATGAATAAGGAAGAAAACTTTTTTGTTTTCTATTTATTCACTAAAGCTATAAGATTGCAGTTTATAATTTAACGCAGTGTTCTTAAAAATAATTAGAAACCTTCAAAATCACTGCCACTACTTTGTGTTTATTTTGTTTTATGCTCACACAAGCCGACCCCCTGATTTCAGTATTGTGTTCAATAGTTCTAAATTCGACTTGTATGCGAGCATATACGGCACTCAATTTCCGACTAACGTGTTTTGTGCATTTTGGGTGTTCGGATTAACCAGAGTAGACTGTATATACTGTATATGCGCTAGCTTGAGTCCACGTAAATTAAGATGTCTTAAATTCATCGTTATGAGATATATGATATGATTAAAGCACTTTTTAATGTCTCGATGTATTTTCAGATGATCTTCAACGATTTTTGATTGTAATATAAAATTTCTTATAATCGGTAACATAATTTAATTTTACTCTAAATTTAAATGATATCATGATTTAAATTGATTAAAATTTATTTTAAAATTTTCTCGTAAATGGTAACATAATAAAATTAATTATATTTTAAAGAGATTTTATTGGTCAAAATTTTGAATTTTAAATCGATTAAAGGTATTTAAAATTGAGGCGGCTTTACTTTGTCCATTTTGAATGTTAATTAATGGATTATAGTGTCACATCAACAATGATTTACAAAACGGCCGTTCGTAGCGTGAATCAGAATTTGTTTGATAAAATCAATGTCTTGAAATATAGAGCACAGAGAGATGATTATCCAAGAATCATGGGACAAAAGATTTGAAAAACAATAACCACACTTTGATAAATAAATCACCATATTTAACTACAATCTGGTAAACAGGAGTTTACGAAGAATTCATTGACAATCGTTAAATTTAAAATGACATTTAGGCGCTATTTAATATAATATACATTGAATTTAAAGAAAAATTGATAAGATAGGTCTTTTTGAATATAAATTCGAGGAATTCAATATTTTTAATTTATTCGGTTAATATTTTTAATAAAAAAGGATTTAATCACTTACTCAGCCTCTTCCTCTGGCATTGGTTTAGTTTTTTTCTTATTTCTATGTTTCTTCTTCTTAGATTTTTTCTTCTTTTTTCCTTTGCTTGATGACGAATCAGCACTGGCTTCTTTTTCCTTTAGTTTTTTGGCTTTCTTTTTCCTGACTATAAACAATGAGAAATTATTTCTATGCGGGTCAGAATAACAATATCGACTTGGTATTAGTTCACCACAATTGGAAATTGTCGCTTCTACAACAGGTCTGTTGTTGGAATTGACTGGTAAATTTTCAATTGACTCTATCAAGTTTTCACCCGAAACCACATGACCAAAAACGACATGTTTTCCGTCTAAATGAGACGCGGGTTTTGTAGTTCTATAATAAAAAATTGTAAAGATTTTTTGCATCATATTGAGTATATTGCATTTATTTTTAAAATAATACATTTTTGTAACTAAAAAAACAAAGCAAAGTACAAAACATCAACTTTTATTCAACTCCCATCAACTTTTCATCTAAAACCAAATTAATTATTTTTATTAGTTTCGTTTATATCGTTTTCAATATTAGAACTATATCTTCTAAATCTTTTCTTCCAAAACTTTCATCATTGATATTTTTGTTGCTCCTTTTAACACTATTTCTACCAAAGGTGTCAAAAGACACCTTTTTAAATTTTAACTTTAAATATTTTTTATAAATTAAAGTTGACTTTTAGTAGATTATTTTTCTAATAATCATTTCCACATTTGTTTGCTTTTAAATACAAAGGTGTCAAAAAGAAACCTTTTCTTCGAATAAGGTGTACACAGAATCGTGATAGAAATAGTGTTAAAAAACGATATTTATTTCTTTAGTTAAACCTTTTTTTAATTTTAAAATTTTAGAGAATTATTATTATTGTATTATTTAACAGGATTTTTCATACATTCAGTTATGACAATTTTTTCAAATTTTTTTTCAAATTAATTTGATAATTTTGCAGAATGTATCGGCAATTTATCAAATGAGTTTTGTCATGTATTAAAATTATTTTATAAATTATCAAAACCATCGGAGAAATCGGGAAAACTCATTTTACATATTGTCACAACCTCTTGAAAAAAATGACAAAATCATTTTAAACATTGTCAAAAGTGAATGAAAACCTCTGTAAATTAATATTTTTAAATGTTTTTATTTCTTTTACTGGAAATTCAATTAAATATTTATTTAACTTTTTGGATTGTGGAATTATTCGTATTTTTGATGTTTTAAATTACCTATTTTTATTTTTATTGTTTGAAATTTTACGAAATTAAAATATTAAATTTACTAAATAAATTATTTGGTAAGTTTAATTTTTAACAAACTTCTCATAATTTTAACTAGTTTCTCGAGTTAATTTCTCAAAAAATAAAAACGATGTGCAAATACAGTGTAAGCCGCTTAATAGGACCGCATTTGTCCCAAGCCCAACTGGTCCTATTAACCGACTGGTCCCATTAAGCGAAGTGGTATTATTTTTTGACAAAGTACACTTTTCGAGTTGCTACAAGAAGTTGGTGGTGACGATTTCATAAGAGGGTGTGAGCTTGCTGCAGCTCTCATCAGCAGCCAGTCTGCAACCCTCCCCATTGTGTTCTAGCAAGATTGATGTCGAGTTAGGCGACACA
>MQRK01174249.1:13098-24157 GCA_001938485.1 Girardia tigrina
ATGAGACACTACATAATTACTCAATATTATGACATCATTGCCTAACCATTGACCTACTTCTTGCATTGTGCACAATCCGTTTTCTGAAATCCGCATTTCATACTTGTACACCTAATATTATGTAGCTCTAATATTTTACCTTTTAACTTATTTTATTGATTGACAAAAGTTGTATTACCTTCATAATTAAAGTTCAAGGATACTCATTAAAGCATTTTAAAAATAAAAGATGAGTTAAAGCAATCACTTTAGAAATCAACGTCCATTTCTAGATTGATTAATACACATTGGATCAAGTTGAATAAAGTTTTAAAAAAATTAACTATTTTTTATTCTTTTAATTAACTGAAAAATAAAACAAAATAATCAATACCTAAAATTTATTTTTCGTTTAATGGAATTGAAGTAATAGAAATTATTTATTGGTCGTAACGTGTAATTATTGCTATTTTTATTAATAAGTAGTGAAGCTACCATAAGAAACATAATCCAATTCAAATAAAGTTTATTTTCCATAGTAATCAAGTTGGAAAAGGTAACATGCCTCAAACAATGTGAATTTTACATACACAGATTTTTTCCAGCACAACAACTTTCTCGAAGGACCTTCAAAGTATCTTTTATTGTAACGAATTATTGATATATAATCAATCGCTTAAGATCGTTAAAGCAATAAGAATCCGACAATACCAAATCAGGGCTGTGGAGAGGTGGAAAGCAAAGGGAGACAATGGATGATATTGACAATCAATTGGTGTGAATTGGTGTTTTGTCGTACAAATGGTGCAAGTGTCAGCTCCCTAACCTGTTGAACAGCATAAAATAGTACTCAGCAAAGTCAGCGAGGGTCATGCATCAGGTAGCTTAAAAAGGGATGGTCATAACATCTTTTTTCTAACATGTTTATGACCACAACTTTCTCTCAGATCTTGGCTGTTTCCACAATTGATACCACGTCTTCCTTCCGGTGCAAAAGTAACAAGTGATGTTTCATCCTTTGTTATATTATTTTGCCATAGGCGGTCCAAAAAGATTCAAGTTCTTCTTATAGCAAATCAATCGACAATCTTCCTTTCTGCTGTTAAAAACCGTGGAAAAAAGTGATATCAGAATTTTCAGAAAGTATTAACTGTAGGGTATTATTGAAGACATTTAAGCGCATTTTTAGTTCTCTTGTGGTTATTCGTCGTTCAATCTACATGATTTGTGAAAATTTCTCCGATATTTTTTCCAATTTTAGATGGCCAGCCTGATTTGTTTTATCAAAAATAGATTCTTGACATTCTCCAAAATTGTTCAACTATCGTTTGACTGTAGCCATGGACTTTCTTCACTATCAATAGAACTTATCTCGATGAATATCTATTCCAGCTTGTGACCCTTCATAAACAAAAACGAATCACTCTTCGATATGGGACAACTTTCAAAGACATTTTTTAATTCAGCTCTTTGTAAAATAAACAAAAATAATTAAAAGCTATTTTATAACTTAGTTGAAGGAAAATAAATTTTATTTCAATTAGATTATTCTTTTATGATGGTTTCACTACTTTTTAATGGAATTTTTAATAGAATTTAAATATTTGAAAAATGTATTCAAAATAATTAGGATTACTTGTTCGATGCCCGGCTGTAAAGTACTATATAGAGGACGAATTTCAATATGTTCTTTCACTAGAGGTAATTTATTCAGGATATGCAAAGCTAGTCTTTCATTAGCTGGGCCCCAATTAGGGTTTACTTCCGTATCATCTTCGAATTGTGACAATTGGAATATTTTTTGACCAATTCTCAAGGAATCATTTTCCAAAAACTCAGGTATGGGAAGCCTGTTTTTAGTACAAAATTCTTTCAAAATAATCGATGGTGTTTGACAGTCTCGCCACTGATTTATACCAGTTACATTATAAGTTTGTGGTAAGCCACAAGTGGCTCGATATTTGGTCAGATATCGGTTTTCTAAATCGATCATCGTCTCACCAATTACATCGTCCTTAGACAACATGTCATAATCCATAACCTGAACAATTAGATCTTTCATTATTGGAATTCTGGCTTTTATCTCAAACATTCTAAAATTTATTAAAATAAAAAGAGAAGAATTATTTTTTTTATAAACCTTCCGAAATCTGGAGTTAAAGTGTTTGGAATGTATTCATCTTTGGATGATTGAGATTCTCTTCCGCATTTAACTCGAACATATGGGTCAGCCTAAAAAAATTATATTACTTTCCAAAATAATTATGAAAAGTATTCATAAAATTAATGAAAATTGATGTAAATAGTTTGAAAAATAAAAAGGTAATCGAATATCAATATTTTAAGTACGAAATAATATTTATTTTATAATATTTAATAATAGTATTAGAGTTGTCTTTGTTAATTGCAAACTAATTAGTTATGTACTGATAAGTGGAAGACAACTAAATAGTTTGTATGTTAACCTATTGAGTTTCCTTAAACTGTATTCGAAAAATAAGAATATTTTTTATAAAGAAAATATTTATATTTTATATAGGACACAAAACAAAAGATCAATATGTGAGGAGAATTATAATTAAACCAATAAGTGTATGTTGCGTAATATATTCATGGAATGTTCCAGGTGTGATCTCTGTATTGTTGTGTAAAAGGTCACGGCCGAAATAGTGTTTATGGTGTAATGAGTGAGTGTATATATGGCCCAGATTGATGACGGCATGAATCAATATAAATACTGATGATAATCCTGATTTGAGCTTCTTGTGAAGATGATATTGTTTTAAATAAATATTACCATGACAGTCTCGAAGTCTTCTAACACAATATACAAAGTATCTAACATTATTTTTTCTTGGCGATGATATGAGTGAGCGTTGAACAAGGAAGTTATTTAATTGTATATAAAGTACATGATTGTAGCACCTGCATCTGGAGGATTGAATGTAGATTACCCGAGACATAATTCCGATACAAAAGGTCAATTTAAATTCTGGTTCTATTGTCGAATCAATTTTGGCTATATTTTTTAATATCTCTTCTTCCTCTCAATGAAAAAAAAATTAGTTTAAAATTTATTATTCAATCCTCTCCATGGGATTATCGGTTTGTATAATTTTTATTATTCTTATATACAAATAAAGATATAAACGTTTGATATGAATAATGATAGGTTAGGTATTGTGTGTGGCTTATGATCCTAGAGTAATGTTTGATATTTTGATATTAATATCTTTTATTCCTTCTTCAACTAATATTGAAACTTAAAATAATCATCATTTGAAGAATACGTTTGTCCAGCTGATGAAATTTTTGTTATTAGGATTAATTGACTTTACCAGATATAAAATTCCTTTACAAATTTTACTCCATCAAATTGATATTTTTTCTTTTGTTAGAATCGCTGGGTTCATCAATCATAGAACCAGAATTAGAACTCATGTACTCGAATAAAAGAACGACGAAATGTTAACGAAATTTGGACTTCATAATTTTCTTTTTATAGTTTTATAAATATATTTTAAAAATATTTCATAAAAATATGTTATAAAAATATTTTAAATTTAAGTAATAATTTAATTTTCAATATATTCTGTAGTAATTAGTTAATTTTCTTTGCTTTCTAATTTCTTATTAAATTCAAAAATTTCTATTCTGTTGAATCAACCCTAACGCATTTAAAACATTGAAATAATAAATATTGAATTTCTTTTGGGATCAAAATTTTACATGTTTTGAAAGTAATGGACCGATCACAGTAAAATTGAGTCCGGGAAGAAATCGGAAAAAAAACAGACCCCTTTCAGAGCAACAATTATAATAATTATCTTTTAGATGTATATTAGATGTATATATATATATATATATATATAGTGAGAGAGAGATAAAGAGAGATGTATTAAATTAAATGAAAATAAGTAACATTTTCAACATACCAAGCCACTGGGATCTGAGGGTTGTAAATCATATGCCTTGATTATATATATTCGAAGTAAGCATTCTACTATGTCATTTGAAGGCAGATGTGTTGAATCTAAATATCTGAGTGGCATGGGTTCAGTTCTATCTTCTGGCAATGGATATATTCTAAATGTTCCTTTGAACTCTCCAACTGAGTCATTTTCTTCATCACCTTCACATTCATCATTACTACCCCTTGACAAAGAGAATGTGTTACAAAAGTCATTAAACTCATCAAAATCTTCACAAAATTCTAATTCTTTTTTATAGATCTATAAGAAAATTATAAAATTAATATTGAGATAAAAAAGGTTTTACTATTAATGTGTCGGTTTTCATTTCAAGATATTTACTACACTTGTTAAAGCAACCACTCGATGCATAATATTTGGACCACCAATCGATATCTTCATCCACAAGTACAGTGGCTGCCTAAAATAAAATAATTTATTTAGAATAATTGTAGAATAATCAAGTAACCTTCTTTTTTCCTTTAAAAAGATTTTTAAGATCCGGACCATGTGAAACAGGCTTAGGTGCTGGTTTGGGTTTTGGTACCACGTTCTCAAGTAGTTCTGAAGTATAAAAAGTAATTAACAATATTAACATAAATTTTTTGTCAGTCAATAAAAATTATTTATAAACTAACGAACTTTATTTGAAAATTTTCGAAAATCATTAACTTTACATTTTGAGCTTTAAAGACTCAGGCAACCAACAATATTTTAAAGATGTCTTACCTTTGAGAAAATTCATGTACCATTTATTGCTACCCTTTAAAATAAATTGCTTGATGAAGGAAATACAAAATAAATGCTCGACTTTAAAAATAAAATCTTTTACAATCTACACGGTTTTGCTACCTACGAGATGCAAAGTTCGTTAATTCAAGCAACGTAAAACTCTGAAGTTATAGAGTCAATGAGTTCATTGAATACGTTTTTGAACTATTCTTGTTTTCAAAGAGAGTATGTATGGAGAAGTAAAGTTTCATTCCACAATTTGTTCAATCTTTGCAAGGCCATTAGTATGATACGAAATTAGACGTAGTCGTGTAGAAGAATCTGGCCTATTCTGTTTATCAATGCTGGACACGGAAGTTGTAATTTCTGATGCATTCTATCAATTTGATGACTGTTATGGTTTTCTCAGGATCTAAGAAGTTGAAGTGGATCACACTAATCGGTTTTCATGGTCTTCTGAGAAGTAATTTGATACTTCATCCCAATTAAACCATTATTTGTTTTAAATAGTCCATTTCCCATACATGTCATAGTGCGTTCAAGAATCCAATATTTTTTATTTCAAAACGACTTTTTATTTTCGTCTGGTTTACGTGGTACCGATTTTGTCTAGATTTTTTGATTTCTAGATTTGATGAATGTGATAAGAAAACGTTGTAAAGTCTACTCTTTGTTTAGGAGAATGTTCTCAATGTGGATCAGTTAAAGCTTATGCTTTCGTTTCATCTTTGTAAATAGCAGAATTTAGTTCCAGATCCTCTTCTTCTTCAAGGTTCTAATTTTAATCAATAAATGTCTGCAACCTATGTGAAAGTGTTTGCTCTGTATTGGTTCGTTGCCCAAATGTATTTCTGGTATTACTTGTCATTTCTGGTGCTCTCTGTCCTATTTTGAATTTATAGGAAAACTTCACTCGAATTATTTTTTTTTCACTTAACATTTCAATGATCTAAAATATCGTTATAAAGTGAGTTGAAACAAATTATTTTTATAAACAAGTAGATCAAATTTCTTGCCGTAAAATTATACATAATAATAAAATATATTATAAAATACATTCTATGAAAAATATATTCAACAAAGAAGAATTATAAAAACCACTGTATTTTTATACAATCTAATAAATAAAGTTTGTAAACAGCAAAATATTTTGACACATTGATTCAATAGGTATAAAGAGAAAAGAAAAAAAGGTCAATTCTAAACAAAAAGAAGACTAAAAGAGTATCACTTGCAAAAAATTTTTCTTTTGAACCCTTAAACTACACTTGCACCTAATCTACCTTCCGAACATATTAAAAAATAGCATATGAACTGATGAATTACAAAGGTATAAATTATAATAAAAAAGGATTTTGTAATATAGTCAGTTATCTAAATAAAAATCCCCTTTTATACAATAAATAACTACAAGAAACAAAATATAATCATCTTGATTATATAATAAATGTATTATTTGTGACAACAAATAAAGGAAAATAAAAAAAAGATGGAAAATATATCACAAAAATGGAAAATATTGTTGTATAGAGAAGAAGTAATAAATAAGTTACATTCATTGTATTATTACACGAGCATAAGGTTTCAATCATTTATTAGCGAATTGATGCAATTTTTTATTTATAATGAAAATGTACATGCAAAATAGACCATGAATAAAAATGTTATTAATTCATTCCGCCATTACCAAATTCATGATGGGTGACGTGTATGAATATTAATGAGCCCAAAAGATTAACATCTCAGTAGATTTTTCATCAAAAAATAATTTTATCAGTTGAATGAAGTGTATTGAGATTAGAATAAAAGTTCTCAAAAATAAAAGTAAAAACTTTTATTAAAATGTAAAATAAGTGTTAAAAAAACTGTGACAAAACCAATACTGTTCTGTGAATCATTATTGATAAGACACTACAACCCATTATTTAATATTTAAAATTGACAAAGTAAGGTCGTCTCAACCCTTAAAATCTTTAAGTAAAATAACTAAAAAGTTTTGTTATGAATATCTAATTAAATACTAAAAAATTAATATTTACTGATAAAATCTTCCATTAAATTAACCTGTTATTATCTTACACATTGTAATAGCTGTAATTCTACATTGTAATTGCTGACGATGGAAAATGAAGTTCCGAAAAATGTACACAAATCAATCCAAATTCACTAAACTAGCACACTATATGGAAACATGTCTAAAATAAATAAAATTTAACTAATAAAATGTCATTAATTTTTGGCATGTTTCCATATAGTGTGCTGGCTTAGTGCATTTTATGACCTGATGATGGGATTATTTTTATCTCTCATTCATCCTCTGTCTCTAAAACCTTTTTTTTTCAAATCTTGTGATCGAATTTCATAATATTAATATTACTTCACTCACAACGTGGAGAGCTGAAAATTCTATTGCTACTGAATGATTTTGGTAGTATTTTTTTAATAGTTTGGGGATACGGGTTCAATACGGTATCCAGTTGGAACCGGGTGAACATCAGTGTGTCGGGCACTGACGGCAACTCTTCCCCGTGTCACACGCTATCATCGGATATTTCATTCTCGGCACTGCGGTATTTTCATCACAGTGAGTAAAAAACTTCGGACTACCATGACTTAGATACTTGAAAAAGTTTTAAACCATAGAAAATAATAAGATAAAACCTTTTTACTAAAAACAAAACTTATCGATTTTAAAATATATTTCCTAAGGACAAAATATTTCAATCAGCTTTTTGAGAATTTTCTAAATTTATTTCCTAATGGATGAATTTTGTTTTCATTAAGGATTTTATCAATAAATATTAATTTTGTTTAGGATTTTATTGAATATTAATGGCAAAATGTTTCAGTTATTTTTATTAAAGATTATAAGAATTGAGACGGTCTTCCTTTGTTAATTTGAATATTAATTAATTGGCTGTAGTGCCTTATCAATAATGATTCACAGAACAGTACTGGTCATGTCACAGTTACTTTTGTCACTTATTATACATTTTATTGAAAGTCTTAACTTTTATTTTTGAGAACTTTTATATTAATCTCAGAACAGTTGGGTGAACAAAAAAAGTTCTTTATAACTTCATAAAGTTTCTTCTTAAAAAGCTTTTATTACAACACTAAAATTTGTATACGGTTTTACTGAAATTTTTAAGTCTTTTTTAACTCCCTTCCCCTTGTTCGATTGAGCTAAAATTGAAGCCCAAAACTTTTATTTTTAGTCATATGAATTTAGAATTTAGAATGGCTACACCATGAAGCATTATAATAAAGAAATGCAAATTAAATAAATTATTTTAAAATTAATTTATCAATATTACTGTCTCCCAAACAACTTCTTGAGAATTTTTTATTAGTGTGGCTATACGCAACCGATAACACAATCAGTATTTTTGCATTTCTATACAGAGGAGTCAAATTATTCATCAGTAACTTGAAGAAGTGACGATTGATCCGTCGAAACATATTGTCTTTAAATGTATTTTTTAATGGATGCATTTTATTTTTATTATTAAATTTTCATCCGGATTGAAGCTCATTACGCATTTTATCATTTGTCAATTATACCTCCAAAATGCAGAAAAAAGATAAAATTTATTGAAAGAAAGGGTTAGTCAAATTAGCATTCAAAATATTCTTTTAAAAAATCAAAAATAAATAAAAAAGGGTTCCAGATGTCCAATATACTCACCTTTACTTGGATCAAGAGCTATTAAATAAATATTAATAAAGCAATTAGATTATCGATGAAATATCAATATAAAAGTAATATAAAATTTAAAAATTAATTTTTTTTATCCTGATAAATACGACCTCTTCTTTTCTTTTTTATCACATAAAAGTAATATTATTTGAAATCATTTAAATTATTTTCAACAATACCTTAATAAATGTCATATGACCCCTTACAGAACTTAATTTTAGAGATGTTACAAAAGAAACTGAAGGTCAGGGAAAAGTCAATCATGCTACAATTTCAAAGTGGTACAAACGATTTACATCTGGTAACATGAGCCTAAAAAAGCAGTCCCGTTCCGATCGACCAACAACAGTTTATGTCAGATATTCGCAAGCAACTTTTTATGCCAAATCTTTGTATATCAGTTGCGAAGTGGCAAACGAAATGTGTGTTTAGTCACACCACACAATATTAAATCATTTGCACTAATTGGAATTTGTACACACGAAGCCAAGAATAGATCTACATGAGTTAACTCAGCATAAGCTGCTAACAGACAAGGAATTTGCGTGAACTGCTTAATAATGCTTCGATGATCGTTTTTGGAAAAGGTGTAACTTGTCAAACACAACCAGGACAGGCTTTGTGTTCAGAAGGGTCAATTAATGCAGTCAATTAATATGTACATTTCAAATTAGTTCTGAACTGTATTTCCGACAACTGGAAAATGTTTATACAAGTCTAAGTATCCATATCTTATCAATCGAAAGCCCGTTTTGATGCTGTTAGACAATGCTAAGTCACACGCAGCCAATAAAACCAAGAAAAGTCCGAGAAATGGATGGAGTTGAGGTTCTTCCGCATCCACCTTAAAGTCAAGACTGTACCCCATCTGATTATGGTCTCTTTCGTACAATGTAGTATATGATGAAATGATGCAAATTCCAGTCCATTGATGAATTTAATGAAGCATGTTACCTGTTCTTTGATTCAAAGACACCAGAATGGTACTTCGAGCAGGTCCATAAGCTAGCAAATCGATGGCAAAAGGTTGTGGAAAATCATGGCCTCTACTTTGATGAATAATTTTTATTGTGTAAATAGTAATTTGCAACAAAATATTTTTATGGTGTATTAGAACTTTTTGACCAACTTAATATTTCCTCAAATGATTATATGAAACTTTCACAAAAGAACATCATTTTCTTGCAAATTTTTCCAATCTTAAACATAATTTAATTCTCTTTTATATTTTCCTATTAAAGACGAAAATATATTTATAAAAGAAAAATTTCAAATTTCAATAAAATGTATTTATTTTTTTAATAATTAGATATGTTAGAAAAAAACTTTAAAACTTTATAAAAATATTTCGTTAAACAGCTAAAACCAAAATAGGATTTACCTGGAAAGTCATCAAGACAATCGTGTTCTTGGGTCAAAGGTAAGCATCTGTATCCATCTGTTTGTTTAAGACAATGAGTTCCCACAATTGGTTTACGACCAAACGGTCTGTGATCACGAATCTTTATATTCATCGGAGGCATATACAATTCTTCTTTCGGTAATAGAACATCAAAAAATACAAAGGGAGTTGTGAAATTTGGATTTTGTTTCACGTTTTTAATCATATTTGTTTCCATTATATTACCACCAATTTCGAATTCAGCACTGGGGGATGTAACACTAAGCAACTGGAATTTCTTCATATTTCGAACTCCCCAGGTCAGCACTTCAACACCAGTCCTTTGCATCATCGGTCTTATTCCGTCTGGAATTAGGAAGAGCTCTCCTTGATGAGGAGGATAAGGTGGAAGTTCTTGATCACCAATCTATTTATCAAAAATATTTAATTAACTTTGCTTCAAAAAAAATTGTTTTTCATTACAAAAAATTATTATTATTAAAATAAAATAATTTAAAGTAGTTCGCATGTTAATGTAAATTAAACTTGATGATTGTCATATGCAAATGTCTCTTAAAAAGAAAAATAAACTAATAAGAAATTTTTTTGTAAAATTTTAATAAATTTTCTAAGTCGTTAAATTTAAAATAAGATTTTTTATTAATTAATGCATTAAACGTCATTTGAATGTAAGTCATATTTATAAATTGCATATATTTGATCAGTCTTCGACTCCCGATATTCGCACATTATTTTAACTATAATTATTAGTAATTATTTCGTTATTCAGTAAAGAACGAAGTCTGTTCATCTCGCAATCATTTAATTATTAACATATGTTTTATGAGAACATATGAGAAATAGGTCTATCCAGCAACCTTTCATCTTGGGAACTTATTTGTTGGGTTTACAAAGGTTGTCATTTGATTCGGTTATGAAGAAACATTTCTCAATACTTGTAATACATTCTTCTTTGTGTTTGTTAGGATTTTCGGGAGCTCACATCAATTTTTGAATTTTCATATTTAAAAATCTCTCAAAGAAATTTTCAAAATATTTAAAAATATGTTTTCATAAATTAAAACATTGGAAATTTTAGGGTTAAAAATATTTTAAAATAAAAGTCTAAAATGATAATTTTATTATAAAAAAGTCATTATATAATATGAGGGGTTAATTTAAATTTTTATCTCGTCTGAATAGTTTATTATTTTTTAATTTAAAGGGTAAAATATTTTTATGTTAATTTGCTTATTAAATATTTTTAAAAATTAAAAATTATATAATAAAAGAAAA
>MQRK01174249.1:30091-45220 GCA_001938485.1 Girardia tigrina
TATATATATATATATATATATATAATATTTTTATATTATTTGTTCATTTTTTATAGTAGCCATCTCTTCGCATAGAATCGTGTACATCACTGTCGGATTTCGTTACCAGTTTGAAATGATGTTCAACAGTTTGCGAGTGATACGGAATATTCGGAAATTCGAACTTCTGAGATGTTTTTACGGCTGCATCGTTATCTTCATCACTAATATTGGCTAGCAATGGAGGCTGTCCTCGTTCACAATCATCTCAATTCACCAGATCACAGCAGCTCTCAGCTTGAAAGTTTATTGAGGGAATGCGAAATCTTCTTACACCATGACAAGTCTTCATACCTTGTCTTTCTTCTTTGATTCTTCTTAGTGCCACTTGTTTTACTTTCTTTTCTTCGTCAACTAGCATGGCCAAAATAATATTTTCTGGGATAACAAAATAAGCATTTCTTTGTACGCATGCATCCACAACATGACGACTACCATCAGGAAAAAAACGGGAGAATTTAATTAGGCTCCATACGTGCCTTGCTCCTGGGGATTCAATTTTATACGAAACAACATCGGCGCATAAACGAAAAGAATATAATCTGTTAAACCAAGAAGCTCCTCTGATGGTGACGCAGTTGAGATATAAAGTCGCAGAATTCTGTTTGCTGCAGTGAGCCATCGTGAATGTACCAATTTACCTGGCTCTCTCTTTTCAAGAGTGGAGGAAACAGAGCCACACTTTATTGCCTCGCATATTTCGTAAAGGTACTCCTGATCTTTACTCAACTCTTTCCGAACATCAGGTTGGATTTGACATGCCAGGCAATTTTCCCTTACCTCGAAATTAACAATATTCATATCATAACAATGAAGCAGTTTCTTTCCTATTTCCCCGGTGAAAGCGTTTGGACCAGTAGCAAATTCATCAAGTTGTAATAGAAGGTGTCTCAGAGGCATCTCATTGAAATGGAGAAGACATATCATCCTCTGTAACGGTCTCCTCAGATGCAATTCTAATAATCCGATAACACCATTGTTGATATTTGTGTTAACGTTTGTGCTATCTGCAGCAAATGCCCTGAGATCTTCCATGCTGATATTATTTTCCTTGAAATAATCCCGTATGGCTATAAAAATGTCCCTTGCTGAGCCATTTTTAGGTGCTACATGGCCAAGAAATTTGGAATTTGGTTCTTCAACAAGCACGAAGTCTTCTTCCACAATTTTACCTCGGAAGTCTGTCGAGATTTCGCACAGCGTAATATCTTTTCTCCCGTCAAAAAATAATGATTGTAGGGAGTTTGCGGATAAAGCCAGTTTTGATTCTTTAGAAAAATTTGCTCGTATCTTTTCTCTCTGACGCCACAATTTAGCACGGTCAATAATTAAAGATTTATTCTCCATATCGATAACACCATAATGAACTAACATGGCCGTAGCAATGGCAGCACTAGCAGCATTGGAAACCCCATATCTATCACATTACATAGCAACTGTAGGCAGTTCTATAAAATTTCTCTCTGATGTTCCTTCGCCTTTACGGATAAAGCTTTCTTCTAGAGAACAGCAGTCTTCTTCTAATTCACTTTCATCGCCACTGTCCTCTACTCTATCCACTGCACAATAATTTTCGACTTTGGTTCTTTCATAGTATCGTTTTAGCTTCACTTGTCTTTTATTTTTCATTTGTAACGTTGATGTTGCTTCTTTATCAATTCCACCGATTCGAATTTGCCTCGTTGTTCTTTGATCGACCAAGAATTTCTGTTCTAATGATGGAACTTTAAATTGTTTTGAGCAATTACATGTGAGAAAGTCAACACACCTACAAGCTGCAATATCAAACAACTTGTGACTATGTTAAACTTCTTTCTCCATGGCCAATTCTTTGTATTCTCCCTTTTTCTTCAGTGTATTCTTGTAATCGTTCAACAATTTTTCTAGCCTGTTTTCGATTCTTCTTTGTGAAAGAACTGGGATACCAGATTTCTGCCATATTTCCATTATCACCGTTGTAACACACGGAAGAATTTTCTTGCATTTTGTATTGCTTGTTTCACTCTCCTGTAGATGAAAATAAAATCTCATCACATCTCAATTGGTCGGCAATAGAGTAGGAGGCAAGTCGCTGGTAAATCCATAAATGGGTTTCTTGTGTTTGGTACGAGTTGTTGTCATAACTGTAAATATAAAACAAAATCCATATCATACACAACAGTCTGTTGTGTAGTATATAATTTGAAAAAGCATTTCATACTAAATGATTACATGGCAACATATTGGGTATTTTAAAGTGTCAATTATAGAAATCTATAACTATAATTTATAACTGACATTTAACTGACAATTTAAGATAGTTAAAAACACACGTGTATAGCATGTAAACATGCATGTGTTGTTCTCGGTCTAAGACTCTAGGCACTATTTAAGTGACGATCTTGATGATAAGCATATATAAACACATTGACTGAATGCAAATTAGAGCACTTATATAGGCATTATAGTAGCAAACACTCACCAAAAAAACAATTTTATCGGATGCGGCGCAACTGAACATATATGCCAGCAAAAATTGAATTGGCGAGGGTATAAATGTAGTTTAAACAAACTTGTTTCGTCATATATGAACAATATTAGACTTGCATCAACTTTGTATCACTACCGAAACAAACCTCCTTGACAACAATACACTCTAATATATATATATATATATATATATATATATATTAGTTCAATGTATATCACGCTCCATCATCATCTGCTGACAATTGTAAGTAGATAATAATTAATAAATGTTATGGAATAAAAAAAATTAAAATTAAAAATGAAAAATTGAAAAAAAATTTTTAATGTAAAAGAATTGAAAAAGTAAGTCAATACCTGAAAATTTACTAGTTTATATTCATTAAGAGATTATTAATACATTCTTACTGAAGATTATCGTACACAACTATAAAGTACTAGAGCTCACTTGTCAAGAAAGTCAAGGTATAACTAACCACACTAAAATACTGATTCCACCAATTTTTGAAATTTTAGTTTTAATTAAATGCATTATAGAATAATTAAAAATTACTGTCGAATCTAAGATACATTCTTGGAGCAGTCATCGCCGTCTTCTGAAATAATATTAGGCCGTAAAATATTAAACAATTATCAAAAGCTTTTTTTTAAGGAAGCGACAATCAAAAGACATAGTTAAAAATTATTTGATGATATATTAACAATCATATGGGAGTTTATTTATGTTTAAAAAACAAGAAAAAGCGCGTAATTTTATATTTTTATGAAATAAATATTAAATTACTATTAATAATAATTTATAAAATTAACTTGACATGAATTAAACCAACAGTTATTACATTATATCATCAAATTATGTTAGGGAAATTAAATTTAAGCAACTCCATGACACTTACCTTGCTTGCCCTAGAATCTTTCTGCTTAAGAAAATGAAGGTTACAAAAGTCAACAAATATTTCCATTAATATTGAAAATAGAAAAGTATTGTATAATGAACAATTTGCTTGAGGTTTGGTTTTACATGTTTGGACAATGAAATACCTGGAGAGAGTATGAAAGACACGTCGAAGATAATTTATTATTTTCACAGCAAACAACCAACCTATTTACGCTTAGTTCACAATGCAAGAGCCGTTATTTACTGCGCACCTTTTCCAGCGTACTAATAAATCTGAAAACACCTTTATTAAGAAGTTTGAACAACATTCCGCAAAAAAATTCATGATGTTGTCTCTCACTATCTCAGGCGAATTAAACAATTTGCCTCGAATCGCTATTTCTAGGTGTTAGAATAACCAAAATTCACTGGACTTTATATTCACTTTTACGGAGGATGAGGGAAAATGTAAAGACTTTCATCATAAATAACCTTCATGGACAGAGCACTTTTTTGAGTTGATCATGAGTCCTGAAGCAACAACAATGTGAAATTTTTTGACTTTCCATGCAGCGATAGGGTTTTAGTAATGGGTGAGACATAGAAGGCACTATTTGATTTAACATTTTTTTAAGCGAAATACAAATTTATGAAACTATGGTTGTCTAAAAACACAGTCAACACGAAGCTTCTCAGAAATCTTGCGTCATACTTCAATTTTAGTTCCCGTTTCTCATATAGAAGTGACCATTCTGATAAAAACCTCTTTCTCTCGAATAGATAGAAACTTAAGAGGGTTTCATCTATAGTGATGATATTGATTAGAAACCATTCTGCATATTCTCGCAACAAATCCAGGTTTTCTTGAGAATGCTTCAACCTAGGTCACCAATTTCTCCGTACACAAAATTTGGCTAAGGCTTAAAAAGGATTTCTAGAGGTAATTTATGTTCAGTTTAAAACATAATTAGGCAAATCGAGAAACGTTTTATACAAAAATATCTTTGATTTTTTTTATATCTTATTTATTTAACATCAACGTATTTTATGTATTTTAATCACATCTAGTAAGGACACTTAGTCCTTTATAATATTACATCTAGTCGCTTATGTGACCATTGTCTTCAGCGTAAGGTTAGCAGCATAAAAAACTTAAGTAGTTATGTTCATAAAATAGAATTTATGTAAGCAATCATATAATTAATAAATAATCATTCGGTAAGAGAAGATTACAAGCCTTAAAATACTTAAATTCTTCAATAACAATAAAAAAGAAGTATGAATATTCGGGTTGCAGCTAGACAAATTTGGATTATAAAATAAAATAATACCCAATATAATGTAAGAAGTATTTGTACTTCTTCCTTTTATGAATTTTGAAATATAACTTTCTTTACCAAGATCAGATCCTATACTTTTGTAAAATCTGTTTGAAGATTCCACGACGATATGAATAGATTTCGATAATGACTTTATGATAGATAGAAAAGAAATATTTATCTATTTTTAAATACAATTATTATATTTATTAAATTTGGTTGAAAAATATTTAAAATATATGTATTATTAATGTGTATTAATTATACATCTTTGTATTCTGATTCAATGTTGCTTGATGAATATCTCTTTGCTCTCCCATAAAATATTTGTCTTCAGGAAATCATTAAAGCAATTATCGTAATGTTAACAATTTCTAATATTTACATATACAAGTAACTGATTTTATATTTATTATTTTAATTATGCAAAATTCGCGACTTGCTGTTATTAAAGAACATGTATTTATTCAAAATCAAAAAATACTTTGCAAAAAAAAGTAAAATTTGAAAACAATAATCACTTTGAATTCTGCAACGCCTTAAAACGTGCTGATTTAAAAAATTTAAAGGTTTTCTAAAACATAATTTATAAATCCAGCCACTACCCCGACATTGGATGAACATTTATATATCATGCTAAAGCTTAGCTTAATAAATAATATATAAAAAGGTCTAGCAATGCAATTCTGACAAACTATGTACAAACCTGTTTCTTTTCATTCTCCTGAACAAATATAAATTTAATTGTAGTAAATATTATTACAAATGTTTAATAAATTATATATAAGTGCATTGGATCATCAAAACAACACAAATATACAGTGTTCATATTGTTTCTTAAGTTGTCTTCCGTGTGTTTCACCCGATGCGATATTGCTTCAATAATACAGTTCTTCAAGTAGAAAAAAAAGAAATAAGAAAAGGTATGAGAATAAATAATATACAAAATTCAAATAAAATTACATGTCTTATAAGAAATTATCCGGAAATATTGCCCTTTACAAGAAATAAATATTAAAAAAACAAAGAAAAAACATAATTGGAAGTAAATAGAAATTAGCGGTAAATATAAAATAATTATGACTTGAAAACAGTTATTAGACGACATTACAACCATACCCCTTAACATAATTTACTTGTCGATTACCTTTTGAGAGGGCCTTTTCGACTGTGGATCAAAATATTTCATAAACAATATTGTTTACAATTTATTTGTTACTGAATTATTTTTTTTTTAATTTTTTTTAAAAAATATTAAAAAAAACTTTAACAAGAAAACTAATGAAAGTTTTAAATTTGTAATATCATATTAAAATATTTAAGAAAAAATCAAATTTTATATTTTTCCAAATAAAATGTTTAATTAAAATCATAAAAAAAACTAAAAAATAATCATTTGTTTTATAAATATTATAATTTCTGTGCAACATCAACACTAATATAAATAATATGTGTACTATTTACCCAAAACAATCTATACTTAGATATACCTTCTTTTTCTATAAATTAAGATTAATTTAAAACTATTAATTAATTATAACTAAGTTTAAAATAAATTTATACCTCTTCTTCGTCTGCCGCTCCCAAGTTGAAAAAACATGGAGCTCCTGGTTTTGTGGGGATCATTTTTCTGTGCCACCTTCGACGCCTGACCATGTCAATTTTTCTTTCTTCAGAATGAAATTTAAGATCAAACATCGGAGCATATTCCCAATGTTCTTCGCCTTTGGGTAGAGTTTTCGGATCCTAAAATAATACATGTATCATAGTTAATTTTTTATTAGTAGTTTTGTTGAAAATATCTGAAATTACAGTAAAATAATAGCTATATATAACTTTCAATATCGGGCATAAGTTATCGTTTGTATTTAAAAATAATTGTGAATAAATTGAAATAAAATTGGCAAATTATCAAATAAAAAATTCTTAAGCCAATCAAAGTTTATTAATTTCGACGGTTTAACCGTAATCGTCAGAACAAATGATTTTTCAAACGAAATTTACTTATATAGTGCAGTTAATGATTATGTAATCAATACGTAATCAGTACATTATTTAAAAACTCTCAACAAAGTTATAGAGAATGCAGTTTGAACGTTAATTTTAGGATCCAAAGATCTAATATATAACGCTTCACATGTCACTCTCTCCTAATAATTTTTAAATTAAGTGCACAGAATTTTAAAGTGTTGTGAAGTTATATCTCCTTTACAATGTCTTCTATGTCCTGCAATGTTACTTCCACCTTCATTGCGACTGTGTTCCTGCATTCTCTTACAGAGATGACGTGATAATGAAATATCTGATAATGAATATACTTTATTTGTTTAACGTTCCTGATGATTTACTATGAGCAAGCATTCATGACACCAGGTGGACAAAATAAAATAAAAATTTTAATATATTTAAATATATTATAAAAGCAAAAAATAGAAACCCTTAGAGACCAAATAATAAATAATAAAATAATAATATAATAATAAAAACAGAAATATTTTATAAATTGTTATTTGTTTTATTCAACAATCACTATTTTCTTTTGAGTTATAATGTAAAAAAATATATAATTTCTTTCCAAACGTTATATATAATTGGTTTGCAAATAAATTCCTTGAGTTCTTTATTAATAACGACTTTAGCATTAATTAGCAAAGCGAGTAAATTCTTTGAAGGACCTCTTCCAACGTTACAAATTTATAATATTCACTTTTTCGAAAAATTTAATTTTTCCCAATATTTGAGGAGTTAAAATCAACATTTTTGAGATCTGCTATTCTTAGTATTTCATGGCGATCCCAAAGCACTATAACAGTTGGTGTGATTTCCATCACCTGTCCAAGAGTGTCATAGGCGGGTTTGCTACTCAAAAATAGTCTGAGAAGTTCAAAAATATAACCTTAATATAAAAAATTAACGTGGAGCTTCTAAACATCATTTAAAGGAAATTTAACAAACAAAACGAGATGAGATTTGCCGTTAAACTGAATACTTGGTGAAAGATGAACGTACTGAATCAAACAAAGAAAGTCGCCTTTAACTTGCTACTCAACATCTCGCAAGATAGAGATCAGCACATGGATATAGGCATTGATGTACAGAATTCTCACATAAATATATAAATGGATTCTCTCAGTCAATATAAAACAAAACAAGTAACTTGTGATTCCAGAAATCACACCTTAACCTCAGACCATATTTTAACAGTTTTTTACTGGGTACCCACTTTCTGACAATGTCGTGAAAATGAAACCTATTTTTCTGAAATGCATCTTTTTCAAACCATAAGGGAAATAATTTTTAATGTTGATACCCTTCAATGAATAACTCTGGTTGACCACTGTACACGAGCACAGTCGCAACTTGATCTACAGAATGAGACTGTGATAACCATCAGAATAATGAGTTTATGAATCAGTCTATTTGCCGTGCTGCAAAGAGTAAGAGTCAAAATGTGGGAGCGAGCGATAAAGAAGGATAAAGTTTATCTCTAAAGTTTGTTTATCCGATAAACCAGTTACATCTGGAGGTGGAGGAATATGGAGCTACACCACTGAATATTCTAGGTGGGTCCCCACTTTATATATTAATCAATGACTGGGCACCCATTTGGGTGTCCAGTTATTATGTTAAAATATTGCTTGCTTAACCTCCTCTCAGAGAGAAATGGAGAACAGAGCTTTAAAAGAAATCTCAAAAGAACTGTCAACCAGGACCTCTATTTAGCTCAACTACACTATGTGAATGATACTATTTATCAGAAAAGACCCAATCGACAATACCTCCCAGTTATAAATTGCATAAGTCGTCAAAAACACCACCCAATAATTCAGATAAGATATTTTCCATTCCATGTCTAACCACATGAATAAATAACCTTTCAAAACGCTAAAGACTTTGAAAAGTGGGGAATTTCAGGTGCAGCAGTCTCAACAAGTTAGTTTATAGGGAAAAGAAGGCCGTAAACAATGACGAAGAATACACAATCGATTAATATGTTTCTTTAATTGTTCCTTTTGTTAATAAAACTTCGTAATAAAAAACTCCAGAAATTTATTCGCCAAACCAATATAAAAATATTGTTACTTTACATTTCTTACTTTTATTTTGTCAATTCTCAAAAGGTTTAAATTTTATTTGATGCAATAAATAATTAATAGCATAAACTTACCACTTCGTATTCCTACAGGAAAAACAAAAAAAACAAATATTAAACAATAAATAAAATAATAAAATGACTTGAAAAAAAACGCCATTTTTGTAATTAATTTCAGTGGGTCATCCAAACAAAATTAAAATTAGACTTTTAATGTTTATATTAAAGTAATGATTTTGAAGAGGATTAGCAAAGTGGTTGAGTGTAAAGGAATGGTATGGACGTTTGGCAAGAAGATCGGTTCAAACAAAAGAAACAATTTTCTTTAGATATTACTATTTATTAATCCCATTTTATTTCATTTTTCTTTTAAAACTCTTCTCAGTTTGGAGACAGTCAATAACCTTCCATCTACAGGCATATGGACTAGTAAGTCAAAAAAAATTTTCATATCCATTCTTTATGCTGGCAGAACTCTATTTGACCAAGAAAATTTTTCCTGTAATATTTTGTAGAATGGAAAATTACTATTACATTTATTAATATTTATTAATACTTTTTGATCTTTACTTTTTTTGTGTAATACAAACTATTTATAATTTATAAGCAGATCTTTTTCAATTAATATTGTTAAGGAACTCCGAATTTTTGTTCAAATTTTGAGACCTTAAAAAGTTGTTTTTGATCAAATTTTTACATTATCATTTATTGTCATCGAAAATGAGTAAATATGTAAAGTTTGAAGAAAATTGATTGAGTAAAAAGCCTTCAAAAATAGGTTTCTAAATTCTGCAGATAGATAGAAAATAATCTAGTATAAATACTGGGAAAATGTATTCAATTTATTGAAAAACTGATATAAAAATAAATAAGTAATAAAATAAATAAATAATAATCGTATATTAATAGGATATACGATATAAATTTAAAGTTTTTAAAAGTGTATTTTGATCTAAATATTATTTGAGATGTAATTCAACCAAAATTCGCTATCCACACAGCTTTAAGTTTCGAGCTATTTTTCACTATTAAGAGTCAATTTTCGTAATTAAAGTATAAATTATAATTCTGTTCATTTTATAATTTTTTAGTCTTTAAATTTGCATTAGTGACAATTCTTGACAAATTACAATCACATATTCAAATGTCCAGTATCAATTAGAATAACATTGACAAAACATCTTGTATCAAATAGTGTGACAAAAGTGCATGAATCTCGAAACACATGAAACGATTCCCAATTTAATTGTGTATAAAACATGAAAAATAGTAAAAAGGATTAAAATATAAAACCTGTAATAAAATAACCAAAGTCATCCATTTAAAAATATATTTTAAGACAATATATTTCGACGGATCTACCGTCATCTTCAGATCACTAATTAATAATCAATTCACCTGTATATAAATACAAAAATAATGATTATGTAATCGATTGCATGAAATCATGCTAATCAAAAATTCTCAATAAGCTGGTTGAGACTGCCGATTGAACATTGATTTTAGGAAACGCGACCTAATTAACAATGCTTCACACGACACTCTCTCCCAATAACTGTCAAAATGCTTACACAGAATTTTGAAATTATCAAAATTAACATCACATTTACATTTTTTCCTATGTTCTGCAATATTACTCTTACTCTCTTTTCGACCATGTTCTTGAATTCGTTTACAGAGATGACGGGCAGTCTCTCCAATGTATGTGGCATCACACCCATTACATTTATATTCATAAACAATATCAGAACAAAATGTTAAAGGTTATTAAAAGAAGATTTTCATCCGGACTTCGTTTTATCTGTAATAAAATGTTTAAAAAATTGGAATAAAATCTTTTCTAAGATTTCCCCATTAGAAGCGATCAAGAGACAAAGTCAGTTCGAAAAGCTTTGTATTACTTTGAACAGAACTTCGCAAGAAATTGATTACATTTGTCTTTATAGAGCTTTTTGAAGCTTTATATATATATATATATAATGATTAATTTGCAGTCAAATTAAATAATAGCTAATAAAATACTTTCAACAAAGTGGAAGAAGAGCTTGTTGGAGTTGGGGTTCGAGTTTTATTACTAAACATATTTTGAATTTCGTGAGATTTCAATATGACTTAGAAATTAAAGTTTGAGTTCCAATGTCATTTATCAGTTTTCTTGTAATACTTGTAATGCCACATACAGTCAAACTTCTTTATTTACCACCGTCCCAAATTTACCATATTTTTTTGTATATCAGGCTTTTTCAACAAAATACCTCTATTATTTATCATTATTAAAAAAATCGATTCTGATATAGTAACTTTGTATATTAAATTTAATTTGTTTTTAAAATTTGTTTCTATTTTGATAAAATTGTTTAAATATTGTTTTATAGGTTTCCATAGAGAAGAAGTACAATTTATCGTAATTTATCAACAATTTTAGAATACAAAAAATATTGAAACTTTTTTATTTGACGAATAAATGCCGAAAAAATTAAAAAAATAACTTATTATTTTAAATAAATCTTAATTGGATTTAAATAAAGATTATTTATATTTCTTCATTTTTTGTACTCTTACAATATATTATAAAGTTAAAAATAAAGATGATACTAATTTTTGATAATTGTCCATTTCAAAAACTGGCATATACACCAAAATATATAAAAAATATACTTTTACCAAAACAATTCCATGTATATTTCATAACCAATAATACCTCTATAATTTATCACCCTCCCAAATTTACCATTTTTTTCGAATCCCGGAAATTGGTAAATTACATAGGGTTGACTGTATAATGGAAAGACTTCTCGTCATCTCTATAAGTGCATTCAGTAGAATAGAAGATTGGGTAATGGTAGCAATATTGCTAGAAATATGGACGTTTGTAGGTCGGATGTGAAAATAAAAGATTTTAAAATACTTTGCAGTAATTTTAAAAATTATTGCGAGTCTCTAGTGAAGAATTTTGATGATATCCCTTAATCCATCAATTAATGGTCAAACAAACCTTTCTTCCACCTTTGGTGGAAATTTTTAATTAGATATTGCATACGTTGATCGCTTAATCCTCATTTATATATATATATATATATATATATATATATATATATATATGGTAGTTCAATTATTGAACTTTTGGCCTGCAGATGGTGGAAAATCCACTGAAATATGTCGCGAAAAAAGGAAAATTTTACATTAACAAATTTTTCCGATCCAAATGGCGTTTTTCATTATTTAATATTTATTAGTCAATTTTATGTATAAAAAAATACAGGAATTAGTCAGTTGATTAAGCAATAGAGTATCGGTTATTGTATACTAAAAAACTGTATTAAAACATCACTAATGTTTAAAGAAAGTCAAAATCTATGGACTAAATTAAATTACAGATTTATCAAATTGGTATGAACTATCTTTATAGTCACAAACTCTAACAAGAAAACAAAAGAAAGGAAAACTACAAAAATTTAAAAAGAAAATTAATAAAAATACTAATTTTATAAATTCTGACTTTTCTTACCTTAACTTTTTTCTTTGGAGAAACTAATTTCCTCTGTCTTACGTATCGCCGTCTACGGCTCATGTGGTATAATTTTTCAGAAGGTTGAAAACCTCCGAGTGTTGAATCCACAGCGTATTCCCAACCTGAAACAAATTATAGGACTGCTATAATACAAAATAATCTAATTCAACCTTCTTCATCACATGGTCTGTTAAAATCAACTTTCCATTCATCAGTCCATTGCCAGCCTTCTGGGAGAACAATCTCATTTGGACCAGCGGTAGGATCACCTCGAATATTCGTATACTGAATAGTAGCTGGACCCCAATTTCCACCGGGAATTCTCATTTCACAAATAAACAAATCTTCCATATAATCCGTTAATAGAGCATTTTTATCAAAATACAAAGACAATTCTGGACTTATAAACCAGTCCCCATCCCATGCCCAACCAGGAGGAGGATTTATTATTTCTTTTGGTAATTTTATTTTACCACTTGCATCTGACCAAGCAGGTCGGGACATTAAAGGAGATTTGGTTGTCCATTTTCCCAATAGACTGGCTTGATTTTCGTACTAAAAAGAATGGTTATAATATTGATAAAAAAAAGGTTAATACGTTTAAAACGAAGTAATCAAGTCAGGGGAATTATAAAATCTTTATATATTATATTATTTTTTTACAAAAAGAGTTATAAAAAGTATGAATATTTTACAAATATTATAAGAAATAATGCAATTATAAAAAGTTGAATATTGATTTTCTTAATTTTAAAAATTTATTTAATAAAAATTCTTAAAATATTTATATAGAAGTAAGAAGTTTTTTTCGAAGATTACGTAAATATGGCCTTACAAGAATTTATAGATTCTCAACCACCAAATTTTTATTCAAATTGCCTCAACAAGCTGCCGCTCAAATGGCAAAAGAGTGTCGATAATGTGGGTGCATACTTTGATAAATGACATAAATATCATAATATAATTATCAATAAACTTTGACTTTAGTTCTACAAATTTCATACTTGACGATCTAATAAAATGACCCATGATGCAGTTATGGTAAAGAAATTTATGTGTAAAAAAGTAGCTCACACGTAAAAAGAGACGTATTCTAGCCTAGTGAACCTTGTAAAAACACGTTAACCTTTTTCAATTCGTATCATAAATTGTTAGAACCATGCGCTTTGTTCTAACATTCATAACCTATGATTCACAAAACTGTTACTTACAAAATCTCAGGTATATGACGTACATGAGAGACTGTCTTTTATAGCTCCATTCAGTTTTATATGCCGCATAATACGGTTTTGTAGCTTGAGAAAATGTATCAAGATTAACGCTACATAGATTTACAGAATCAAATTCACATTCATAAGAATGTACAAACATAATTATTTATTTTTGTCAATGTGTTATGATTTGAGAACCACAAATTCATTCCATTATACATGAATTTGCTGTTTCGATCAGCGATGTACAGTTTTATTAATAATAATCGCAATAATTGTATAAATTATTTACAATCTCAATTTGTAATTGTCCTTCTAAAACTAAACAATCCATTAGAATTTTACTGGAAAACAAATTTTAATTATTTTCTGCTTCCTGTTCAAAAATAGTGTTTCGTTGTGGATTTGGACGTGCTGCTTTGAAATCTGTGTTCAGAATTGTCCTATCGCGTACCATTGCAGGAAGGTTGTATTTTCCGGATTTATAATCATATATAAATATGTAGCGAACACCAAAGAAACAGAAAAGAAAAAATTGTAGAAAAATATTTTAAGCCCATTGCGCTTTCTAACTAGAAAAGTTATACTTCTTTTCGCAGTTTTAGAAGTGAATTCACCAGTTAGAGCAAAATATTTCAGTACTGTTTCGACATTTTCTAGACATTTTCTACAATTAGATTTCAAAAATCTTAGAAAAAACAATTATAGTCACAAATGGATATAATCAACGAAAAATATTTTAAAAAGTAATTAAAACCAATAAAAATCCATAAAAAGTTTATCCAAATATAATTATTTGGGTATGAATAAGCATGTCTAGGCTTTCCTTGTGTATTTGTCCTTGAAATTGTGTTATGATTACCTCACGATAACAAAGACCTAAATGTGGCATTAGCCAAAAATTACGGTATCAAAAAAGAAAGGAACTATTTCTCAGAAACTATACGCACTAGAGCAAATCTGAAACAATTTCTGGGATCAGCATGAAATGTGCTATAAGATTCACCGAAGTGCTTACAGGAAGCAGAAACTATATTTGGCTTTTGGTCACTGTGAGGAATATTTGGTGTGTGGATGATTTTGTGTAGTGTTTGCATGTTTAAATGTTGTGTGTTGATTTGGGATTGTGCCTCTCCTAACCAGATGGATTGTCAATATTTAATTTCTTATAATCTGAAACTAATTTATTTAAATTTAGATTTAATATTCAAATTTTTATTATTGCAACTTTTAAATAAGTTTACTGATTTTATTTTTGTAAATTTCTAAATAATTAAAATCAAATTAATGTTTAAAAATTACTATAGAAATATTTTATTTCAGCCAATAAAATTTAAAGTAAATATTTTTAAATAAAATAATCTTCTAAAGTATAGTTCAGATTATAATGGGAGATATTGAAAATTGATTGATGGATCTACAGTGCGGTTCATAAGTAAGTTCGCACCTTAACAATTTCAATATATCTCAATAAAACGATGAAAAAGTCTTTACTATTTTAATTGCATTGTTTAAAATGATTAAAATTGATCATAATCTTGTATTTAATTTAAATATTTATAGATTAATTTCATATTTGATGTTTTGTTGGTATTTTAGATTAAAATGGTTTA
>MQRK01174249.1:66796-78743 GCA_001938485.1 Girardia tigrina
TCACCTTGGAGACCTGCTGCGGATATCGGTACGGCTTGAAACGAAATTTATAACTGCTCCCTCAGATTTTCAAGGGCCACCAGGGGCGCTTCGGACACCACAAGAACCGCGGTGCTTTTAAAATAAAATTTAAAATAAAAAATTTAATTTTTTAAAAAATAAATAAATAAATAAAAAATAAATAAATAAATTTTTTTTAATTTATTTATAAATAAAATTTATAATAATAATGTTTAATTTCTTCGTCACCTTTTAAAGTAAATTATATTTATTAAAAATGTATTAAAATTGTATTATTCAAACAATTCAATATTCATTTACTAAACATCCGAAAATTGCTGATGATGATGTATGTAAACATCGAAACATGTCCAATAATTATATAAAAAAAGCTTTAATCAAATTATATTTTCGAAATATAAAATAAAATAAAATAATATGAAATCCCAATCTCATAGATTGTAAATCACTCAATATATGAGCGATATAAAAAATAAATAGAAACAACAAAAGCAAATCTTTTCCATCATAAATTCTTAACTACCTGTTTGCTGGACTGTAGCTGTCGCACTACCTCCTCCAGCCGGTTTTGGACCTTTATATGCTAATTTTAAGTTTAAAGTTCCCTTAAAAGAAAAATAATAAGAAAAGAGAATTTAATTTTAATTAATACTTACAGCAGTTGGACGCTTGTTTTTATCCAATAAATTTAAATTCAAAGTGGCTTCAGTTTTACCACCGGCCAAATCTCTCAAAGGTACATCAACTGATCCGATCAACCTATTATGGGAATAATTATTCTAATTCATTAAAGATGAATATTGTGAAAAAAATCTAAATGGTTTTTTTATGATATTAGCTTTCTATTTTACTTGTTTGAACTTCAAAATTTTTTCATATTTCACACATGTTTGTGATAATTTTAGACCAAAACGATAAGCAGATTTTCTTTTGCATGTGTATTTAGCGATTCATTTGCTTTGGAAATGCATTTAACAAATATATATAAATGATTCCTCATATATTTGTAACATTTGCCACTGTAAAAATTTAATATTTAAATATTCAGAATTTAATGAAATTTAAATGGAATTTATAATCTTATTTTACAATTTTCTATTTCAATTGAAATATTATTGGGTTTTTCGATTTATTTTCAAATTTTAAAAAAATTAACGAATTTCTATTAAAACAATTTTTGTATTAAAAAGACGTTTTATAAAAAGAGATTGAGCATGAACATTTAAAATTTTCCGGAAGATCGAGACAAAATAGATAAAAAAATCAGCAAGGTCAATCGACCGACGCCATTTCTGTGTCTTTATATTCAATTAATGGGCATTTCAAAAAATCATTTCGATTTTTAAGAGAACCGGCAAAACAGCTTCAAATCAAAATTGTAGCGATAGAAGATCTAAACTTTATGACAATCAATCAAGAGCCTGGATGGATGAAAATTGCGTTCTAACCCTGAAAGAATTGAGTGGTAAGATCATGGATGTTCTTTGATTGAGTGTGTCGCAAATCACCATTGGCCGCTGACTCAGGTGATTTCATTCTACGTTAAAAGAGACCACAATAGTTCCTGCTCCACAAAACAATGGTAGTTCTATCGAAAAAAAGATGTATGCTCAGAAATTCAGACATTATGAGGTAACTCATCATGAGACAAACTAATTTTCTTAGATGAAGTTAGTTTTCCGAAAAAGAAAGGTCTCCTGTAGGTACTTCTGCATATGTATATGTTCCTTCAGTAAACAATAGAAACATTTCTGTTCTTGCTGCCATGAATGAAAATTCAATATTTTAAAGCTGTACTTGTTCAACTGAAAAATATTTATTATGGATAATGCTAGAATTCATCATTATTCTAGATTAAAAGATGTAATAAAGAACTTAATTGGAGATTTGAATACTTCCACCATATACATCTTTTTTTAACTCAATAGAGACTTGTTTCTCGAAGTGGAAAACCTATGTTGTGCACAATTGCGCTAGAAACGAAGAAGAAGTGAAAAGGTTGATTGAAGAAGATTTTGAGGTAATAACTATATCTGATTATGATGGGAATTTTAGGAAGATGCTTAGATATGTCATGAAAACTGAAAAGAGAGAAACAATTCTTGAAAAAAAATTTGTATTAAAAATAATTTTTTGGAAAATATTTACTTTTTATTAATTTTAATTATTATAATTTTTATAATTGTTTCCTAATATGTTTTTTTTAATTTTTTAAATTTAATTTTTATTGGAAAATTGATCGCAAAATTAGAAAATAGATGACAAAAAAATTGGAAAATAGATCGAAAAATCCTATAAATAGTACAATCTACTTAAATGATCATTTTTAATGTTTTACAATTGGCTGCTGTTATCGAATTTCATTGATCCCGCACGAATAATACAAATGTAAATAAAATAATTTCGTTTATTAAAACCAAAATTCGGATAATATTATCAAATTTAAGTCTAGAATTAAATTATTAAGCATGATCACATTAAGTCCTAGGTAAATATTTAAGACCCATTTTAAAGCACATTCAAATAATTATAATATTTTGCGTTGAAAATACATTTGGAATAATTTATACTTTAGAATTTATTTCCAAGAAAAAATTTTTCCAAAATAATAAATTCTAAATTTATTTATAAAATTATTTCAAAAAAATCAATTAATGATTAATTAAAAATAAATATTTTTATTAATTAATTAATGTGTAATTAATCATTATCTAATATATGTGATTTTAGTTATTTTAATAAGAATAAATGTTAAATAAATAAAATATTATGTATAAAATATAATGAAAGATACTAACTTTATAATATGTAAATATAAATTGAAATTCATTACAATTATAAATTAATTATAGAAACGTACAATATCCGTTGTTGGGAAAGTAATTATGATATCATTAAATTCCCAATTGAATTTTGGCATAATATTGATAAAAATCGATGCATATTACAACATGATCTGAAATAATTTGATAAATTATTAGAAGGTGTAATATTTTGAATGGACTTTCTATAATACTCAAAAGAATAAAGAGAAGAAAGGATTAGCATAAAAAAGGTCTTTCATTCCCCCTTCCTCATAACTGAATTTGTAAGTTCTTTTGTCAGAAATGCTTGATGCATTTACAAAAATTAGATTACTCCAAACAAACCACTCAAATAATAGGATAAAAATAAAGATAAATAAATTTCGAAAGACTTATTTATAAACGACAAAACTCGATCAAATACAAATAATTGGTGATGTCAAAACTTGGAATATATAAGTATTACATTGTGAAAATCTTCAAATAAATCTTTGATAAACAGACTTATCCACCAAATCTAATGGGAATAGCGACTGAGTGAATAGAAAATCTTTTAGAAAGAGCTGTGATTAAAATTCCATACTCATTGGAGGTAATGAGGAAATCCTATCAGCTTCAAGTTCTTAAGTGCATCTTCATCAGCTTATTAGACGGGCAAAATAAAGGATTCGTATAAATTTAATGAAGTAGAAATATTATTTTCAGTGAAGCTCTCAAGAGCGTAATGGTTATGTGTACATCACCATAGAGAGTGACTCTCCGGACTCTTTTGTCGGGAGTCTTGTCAATGTCATTAACATAAAGGAGGCTTTATAAATAACACAAGTGCATCGTGACTCGAGGCATATTTTGTGAATCATCAGCACGATTGCTTGTACGAACTCCTCATCGAGATCTACCGTTAAATCAGACGTGCAGCATTCCATGGCTTCGACCTGTACATAGAGACAAGAAAAAAAGTAACGATATTTCAAATTCACACCGTTATTTGATGGCTAAGGAACTGTAATTATGAGGCGGCCATCACGCTCGATCGACTCTACTACATCATCGGAGTGGTTCAGTGAACAGATCTACAGAATTCGAATATGGTCGTCGTCGAAAACACGCGACAAAGCGGAAGCAAAATTGATATACGAGAATCAATAATTAAAGAAGCACTCGCGAAATATATTTTCATCGAAACAGCAATACACATATTCAAAAATCAGACACTCGCTGTAATTAATTGTTCACTTCTATTTTTTTGAGTCTTTTTATGTCCGAGTCTTTGAGTCTTTGAGTCTTTTTATCAATTATGTCCGAGTTTATTTAAACAAATTTTCTTATTTTCATTATTCTTAATAATATAATGGTATTGCAAAAAAAATTTAAACAGTGAATAAGACCATTGAATGTCCACAAAACCGGTTTCTCAAGTTTTCATAGAACATGTAAATTTGATTCTAGAACTTGGGTACGGAAATAAGTAAGTCACAAATAACACATTTTTAAAAAATTTTTAAAAAACCCTTCTTTCTATTGAGTTTATTTGATTTGTTCAATCGATACGTTAAAGCAAAATACAACTACCCTAAAAATTTCAGCTCCATAGCCTCATGGGGAGTTGGTTAAAATTGAAAGTGAGACTGGACATGGGACAAGATGACATGAAAGCAAGTATATAAAAAGAAGAGTAAAATAAGCTTTAATTAAGCTTGTAAAATCAGAATTGCTTTCTAGGAACAATCTTTATTTAGAAATCAATCAGATGACAAAAAGTAACTTTACATTAAAATGGTTAGGCTTAGCAGACGTAAAATCAATTAGAAAATTATTTAAAGTCAAATTTATAAAAGGTTCAATTACAATGTCTCTGGTGAGGTCTATAGAGGGTCCGTGTGAAATTAGTAAAATTGTTAGTAATATTAGCCCTGTATTGCCAGAATATTTTTTAGAAAATCCGCAGAAAGGATTGATAAACTAAGCTCCTTGTTTAATCAGAATGGGTATTCTAAATCTATTCTTGAAACACTAATTAACCTTGCATTGTCAGAATATCTTTTTCTTTGCTAAAAGTTTAATGGTTGTTATAGTGTCATGGTATGTCTTCAAAATATCTTTCTGTGAAACATGACTAAATAATCACAACTTGCAGTAGAGGGTTAAATAAGAATTTCTATTGAAAATTCAGAAGAAAACTAAATTAAAAGTTCATCTAAAAGTTTTTATCACAAATGAATTATTGTTAGCAAAAGTTGTTGATTATTGAAAAATAATCGTGTAGATTAATGAAAATATTTTATACATAAATATACATTTAAATTTTGTGATATTTATTATTATTTAAAATATAATTTTACGATGGTTTTAACCATATTTTTAATTCAAAGTTAAATCAAAAATAAATTATATTGTTAAAAATTTCAATTATTACTACTGATATTTTAATGCCATTGAAAATAAATAATTATTATCACAAAATAAATATTTGTATTAAGTTGTAAAATTCTTTTTTTAATGTATTTAATTTTTAATTATTTTATTATTATTAAAAAAAAATAAAGAAAACATTTCTTTAAAAACCAACTAAAAAAATATATTTTGTTAAATAAAAATTAAAAAAAATTAAAATAATTAAACCAAATTACATCGAAATTTTATTTCGAAGAATTGAAAAGAATTTAAATAAAATAAACAATTAAATTTGTTAAATAAAAAGAATTATTAACAATTTTTTGTGAAACAAAAAACTAAACTAGTCATGATTCATAAAATGTTTTACAAGGTCGCTTTCTACATCGATGTCTTTTATACTATCTCTCTCTTTCGGTTGTAATTATACAAAACCGAACCACAATGTTTGATTAACGGTATGCAAAACAAATCTGCTGGTTTTTTATTTAAATAAACTGACGGATATGCTATTGTTGTAAGAAAAGCGTATTGATATGAATCGTGAGCATTGAATTTCATTGTCATTGATTTATTTTCACAAAAAACGAAATGAATGAGTTTTGTTGTGTTGTTTTCAAATCTTATTTGCAATATCAACACAGTCTGTTTATTGTGATAATTGTAAAGAGTACAGTGTGCAATTTTGCATAATCTACAAGAGCAAAGTAACTTGGACAATACACCAAGCACGTATTGATAATCAGTCGATCGGTCAATAGACAAACCAACTTTACATTTCTAAACTGTCTTTTAGAACAAAACAGTCACTTACTTGTCTGGACCTATTTTTTCTTTATCCATAACTTTTACCAGGAGTGCATCGTTTGGAGTCAAAGCTTGTCCTCCAAGATCAAAATCCAGTTGCTGAAATAAATTTGATTTTTTTTCTTTAATACTTACTTGTTAACAATTAACTGATATTACCTCATTCCATTCAGGATTTAAATTATCATCAATAGTTTTTGTTTTTTTCTTTTGTCCTGGAAAAAAGTTTTTTTTCACACCAAATATTAAATTTTTTTGAAATAAAACAAAAATATGAGTTGTATTAAAAATGTGTGTGCCCATTATTTTAACCGGGTGCCATTGATTTTATCAATACCGAATTTTTGTCGTTATAATACCAATATGATTATATAATTTGCAAATATTCACATATTCAGTTGTTATTTTATTCGATGAAATTCATTAGAATATTTACTAATTTAAAAAGAACAACAAATTACAAGACTGAAAAAAAATTGAATAAATAAAAAAAATTAATTGAAAATATTAATTAAAATTAATAAAGATTTAACTGCATCAAATAATAATAAAAAAAATCATTTATTAACTAAATGAAAAAAAATATTTATCAGTAACCTCATAATAAAACCCTACGATTATATTTTCAAAAATATTTTACTAATTATAAAAAAATTATTGAAAAAATGTAATAATTAATAAATTAAATAAAAAATTTTAAATTAAATTACATTTGTTTTTTGTATTACAACAGAGATGAATTTTAGATAATCATTTTGGATTTTGTACCCATTCTGAACACATTTATTACGGGTCATAATTGATCAGGCCCCATAACGTTTATATCAAATGCTAAAAATGTATAAAAAAAAGATGTTACGAAGTTAAATCTTTTTATTTAGCAATGTTTTTATTCGTTTATGTTTGAATTTAAGTGTATTTATTTGTTTATTACAGTCAAAAAATTTAAAGCTTTATATTAGTATATAAAATTTTTAAGAAACAAATAAATTTTTTAGTCATAATAATCAAACTTTTATGTTTTAACTGTTTAAAAGATCAATTATTTATTAATTTTTTTAGAAGTGAAAAATCAAAATATTAATATTTTAATTTTAAATGTTTATAAGTTTTATTATAGTATCTTTTTCACTAATTAAAAAACATTTGTTAAAATAAAATTTTTATAGAATTTTACTAAATTGTTGCAGTAATAATTTAATTTAATTTGTGTAATTTAATGTTTCTTACAACAGGAATGCATTGAAAAGGTTTAAAATATAATAATATAAAAATAAATTACAAATAATAATAAAATGCTAATTAAAACAAATTTAAAAAGAAAGTATTATTAAATTATTCACAAATTCTAATATCATAATTGTTTTATTACTGTATGAGTTGAAATTCAAATGAAAAGTAAAAGGAATCTATAAATTTCAAAAGGAAAACTCAATTCCAAGTTAAAGTTAACTAACCTTGAAACTCGATTATTGTGTATGGATCACTCTTTCCGACAAGTTCCAAATTCGTTAAATTCACTGCATTGACTACAGTCACACTCAAGCCACTCATTTTCCAAAATTAAAATTGAAATTTGAAAATAATACTAGTATTTGAAAATGTATTATGACTTATATAAATTTTGTTTGATGTATTTAAACAATTTCAAGGTCAATTATTTGATTCGATTTTTACAGAAAATTAGAAATGTTACAAATTTATCATATTTTTCGAAAATGTTTGTTAAGGTAAATGATCATGACTGATCATTGATCAGTAAATAAGTTGATGATGGACAAACATTCATCTGAATTTATGTTTTAAAAATGAAGTTTAATGGAATTAATATCATAATTATTATCATTATAATTAAGCTTTTCAAAATCAATAAGCAAGAAAAGATTTATTTGGTGAAATATTTTTTAATGCTTAAGAAAATAAAATAAAACTGTAAGTGCATACAAAACGTGGATGTCTGTATGATTTGAGATGTTAAAAAATTGTTTCATATAGTGAGCTAATTAATGGCTTAATTATCTAAATATGTTTATTTTGTTCCATCTTTCTTTGGAAGAAAATACACACAAGTGATATAGGAATTTCCAATGCGGTGTATACAGATCATAAAATATGGAAGTTGGTTTATCAAATGTTCCTTATCCATACATTTAATCTTTGTTTTCCAGTTCGAAGAATAAATCTCTATTCGCAATTCCCAAAATGCTAGCTTAATCATTAACAGCAGAATCTTTAAAATTCTCTTCATATTTTTCGGAATTAATATATTTTGATTAACAGGAATTAAAATAGTACCTTGTTTCGATTTTGTTAAAGTAAATTTGGTGACTTGACAATTGCGTAAAGACAATTGAGTACATAAAAATTGCGTAAGGGACAATTGTGTAGAGATTCTTAAATTATTATTATTAATGATTATTAAATGATTGAGGGTTTTGAATTAAATTATGACACATATATACAATTCAAATATTTCATAAATTCTGTTTTATTAAGAGTTAATTATATTTTTAAAATAACAAGCTAAAAATCCAAAGAAATAAAAACAATCATATATCATTTTTAGAAAATTATTGATAAAATTAATTTTATTAAAATTTTTGATAAAATTATTTATTAAATTATTTGCCAATCATCTCAGATACTTGAGTTTGTCCCCCTCAATATTGTATTCATTGACTTCAATATATAACGGTTTAAGGTTAGGGTTAGAGTTAAAGTTAGAGCTAAGGTTATAATTAAGGTTACGGTTAGGGTTAGGGTTGGCGTTATGGTTATTGTTTAGGGCTACCGTTTATTTAATGATATAAAATAATTCAATTCTTAAGTTATAAATATTTATTTACTCAATTATCTTTCCGCAATTGTCTTTACGCAATAGTCACTACGCAATTGTCATGGAACCAGTAAATTTAATTTAATTGAAAAAATATAAATTTCTATTGAAATGAAATTTTAAAATTAAAGTCTAATATTGAGTTCAATTCAAATACTAGATTGTCAAATATTATTTTACAGAGATCCCGGTTAGCACTTGGCTCACTTCAGATTATCTACAATCGTGTTATTCTATCGTACTGTAACCGTTATTATCGTCGACCGATTACAGGCGTGTCTACACTATTTCTGTCGCTTCTACTGAACTTTAACTATACACAACTACATTCGATCTAATCTTTATGATTTCAAGTTTGTCACGGTTTAATATTTACACCTATTTACAACATTCCCTATTCAACTGTCCTCTAAGTGGATTAATATATGTTTAGTCACACCATTCGCCGACTCATTCAATTTGATTCTTTCAATAACATTGTGAAGAATATTTTGAATGATTGATATTTTGTGTTTTAATGTTGTATGTTGATTTGGAATTGTGTCTCTCCTACCTAGATGGTTGATTAATATTTTAAATCTTATTATCTTGAAATATGAAATATTTAAATTTATTTTTAATTTAAAATAATTATAAAATTTTAAATAAGTTTATTAATTTTATTTACAATTTTCAAATAAATAAATTGAATTAATATTTTTAAATATTTAATAATCATTTTAATTTTTATCCAATAAATTTTGAGTAAATATTTTAAAAATTTCTTTAGTTCTCCATTTGCTAAGATAATAAGAATTAAGTTATTAATTAAAAGACTGATGCAATCTTAAGAAAGCTTTAGCAAAGATTGTCGTGAGGACAATCAAACTTGTTGTGATAATAAAAATGTTAAAAGTCATATTGGTGTTCTTAATAAACATTTTAATTTTAAGCTTCTCATCAATAGCAACGTTGATCATTGTCATTCCGCATTATTTACAACTTTCAATATATCATTATTATGTTTATGACATTCATATTCATTACAATTTATCATTCACAATTATTCATAAACTTTTATCTAGACAATTATAATTAATATCTATATATTATCTATACACATTTATCCATACAAAGTAAGCATTATAATACTTGTTATTGAAAATGAAAATTCAAGAAAATTATCCGATGATTAAACTAATACTAATCTGAATGTTCACATGCTTGATTGTTAACTTAACGCCCTCGATTTATCTTTATTTGTAATCACTATACAATATTTGTCTTTACAAAGCGCTTTCTCTTTCTCATACATCTCTAACTACCTACAAACCTGATACAGTTGCTTTCAGTTAAGAGTACTGATTCTTTGCTTCATTTCTGAATTCCATATAAAAATTTGCCATCTAAAAATAAATAGCCAATAGAAAATTTTAAAATAATTGTAAGCAAAATATAAAAATAGCTATCTGTACTTAACAGTAGTGTTAAATATCGAAAAAAATTTCTTACCCTATATTAAGAACACCAATTTGACATTTTATATTTTTATTTAAACAACAATTTTGATTGTCCTTAAGACAATCTTTGTCAAAACTTTCGTACATTTGCATTCAAAGCGAAATTGATTAATGAATTAATTCTCATTATTTTTTTAGNNAATGGGGAAATAAATATTTTAATAAAATATTCACTCAAAACTTATTGGATAATAATTAAAATGATAATTAATTATTTAAAAAATATTAATTTGATTTATTTATTAAATATTATAAAAATTAAAAACTTATTTAAAATTTTAAAATTATTTGAAATTAAAAATAAATTTAAACATTACATATTTTTAGATAATAAGAATTAAAATATTAATCATCTATCTGGATAGGAGAGACACATTTCCAAATCAACATACACATTCAAACACAAAACATCAAACATTCAAATATTCCTCACACCCTAATATACGTCATACATACATACAATGCATACATACAAAAGCCGATACACGGCTGATACATACCCGATTTATCGTCACTTAAGAGTAAGAATTTAAAATAAAATAATATTGGCATAAATTACAGTTAACTGATGATTCACAACAGTTAACTGTAAGCCACTGTACTATCTAGTCATAAGTCATTAGTGTTTATATGTTTGATACCACTGACACCTTATAAATCTCATCAGATTTAGTATCCAATTATCATTCTATATCATTATTAACATAATTGAGATTGTTTTCATCAATAATTTATAAACACAAACAAGAAGTCTTTATCATAGCATTGATAAGTTTAGGATACGCATCGTCTAGATTTGCACCCCTCGTGCTATGCGAACTGAACGTCGCTACTTTCTTTCCACTGTATACTCTGATTCTCCATCGACTAATTACTACATCAACATTCATTACCGGTGACTCGACCCTATTAGCGCATTTTTTCGATCGTTTAATTGCCTAGTTCATGCTCATAAATTAGAGTAAATAGTCATAAAGATGAAATAATGCAGAATATCGATAAAGTATATTGAAGGGAATAGTAAAATGATAACAACTACAAAATTAACTAATCATGAAATAAGATGAAATAAAATGTAATATTAGAACATAAAATAAATCTATGCATCCGAACTTTTATCTTTTCGTCTAGAGTCACGATTTTTTTCACAAATAGGTGTTAGAAATTTGGGTATCACAATCAAATTGAGTGTAGACTAATATTAATCTCAACTTAATTATTGTCAGTTATCATCGTCGATATTGCTGGTTTAGAACGTGTTTTAAATGTCGTTTTAGAAATTATATTTTTGTCAAACTTGTTGCTGATTTAGAAAGTGTATGTATACCAAGTCCGCCGCATACACCTGTTCTCTTTTGTAAATGTCACTGAAGCATTTGGTTATATTCCTGTAAAGAACGTCATATTTAATAATTGAATAAAAATAACCTCACCAATCAAAATTGATTTGACAGGCATTTGCATATAGCTCGGACCAAGTGACTATGTCTAAAATATATGTAAATAAGTAGGTTAAAAAAAAGTGGCATGCAAACTCAATACAAACACACTAGACACACACACAAGAACCATACATACCAACAAAC
>MQRK01174252.1:37600-48727 GCA_001938485.1 Girardia tigrina
ATAACATCTGTATAATCATCTAATGTACACAAGTATAATCACAAGTACCATGGTTACCGTAACCATGATATGTAACATTTTAATATTATATATTATATATACTATTTTATATATTATATCATACTATGTTATATTATATTATATTATATATTATATTATATTATATATTATATTATACTATATTATATATTTTATTATTATTATATTATTATATTATTATGTATATTATATATACACCTTAGAAACCATCATTGTTATCTTAAAACCATGAAAAACACCTTAAAATCATCGAAAACATGTAAAAACCATCAAAATTACACAAAAAAGTGCAAAAAATCAATTCTGCCTAGGCTGCACATGTGCTAATCAATGCTGCACTAGGCTGCACATGTGCTAATTAATACTGCACTAAGCCTTGGCAGGCTGTCTAGGATATATATATATGCTTATCAATACTATACATGTGCAAGTTTGTGAAATCAATAAGTTCACAATTGTACAAAGTGCAATGTATTCATGTTTTAATATAATATAGTGTAAAGTGAGGCAGAACATACATATAGTGTACAGTGAGACAGAACATACATATGGTATAGCCTAGGCAAAGGGCGAAGCAAGCAAAATATCGAAAATCTGTCTGAACACATGTATAGTAACCCATAGGTAAATACACGGAATATGATCTTAGATTCTCAAAAAATCAATACATAGTGCTTTTTCGAACATATGCACATTATGTATGTAAATATTATATTTTAGATATGTATTATATTATATATTATACTATGTTATCAACCAATATCATATCAAATATTCAAAACATGACCGTATCCAAGAAGATATCGTCATGCATCCATCATGTCAATGCATTGCATTCATCATGTCAACAAATTGCATTCATCATGTCAACGTATTGCATTCATCATGTTAATGTATTGCATTCATTATGTTAATGAAATTTGAATTTCAATTTGAATTTTAAATTTCAATTTTAAATTTCAATTTTAAATTTCAATTTTAATCAATATATCAATTTTCAAATAAGACCTTTGCATTATTTTAAAATATTGTTTTCAAAATGGTAAATTTTTTTCTCTAAGTAAATAAATTAATTTTTTTTTATAGAATTCAAATTTATTCCAATACTACAAATACAATTTCTCACCACAAGAATATTTTATATATCCAACATGTGAAGCAGTGTTCAGCATTGGTTTTGAAGAATTTTTCAATGATCATAAACAACATCTGATTCCTTTCACCAAATCGAAAAAGAATATATTCAAAGAAAATATGTCGAGGATGATTCAGGAGAAAATTCCTACGATAATTCAACAATGTCCTTTATACAGATGTTGTATGGCAAATTTTCATAGTCCGCAAAATTGTCATGATACAATGCAGCGCTACTATGTTTATGCTTTTAACAGATGTGAGTATTACATTTGTCCAGTGTGTCAAAATGCAAGTAGTGGTAACTATCATCAATTTTACGAATGTCACAAGGAGCATTTGTGTGACTTTTCAAACAAGTCTAAGAAGACTATTTTCCAATCATCATCAATTGAGAAGAATGTTTCAATTGAGAAAAATGGTTCAAATAAGGTAAAAGTTTCTTTAAAACATGTAAATGTTACAATTTTTTCAATGCAGATACCAGTTTCAAATACAGTCAAGGCAGTTCGTGACTGTTTTATTTTATGACCTTACCCTGTCAGTTCTGCCTTCGTAATGATAAACCTATCAGATAAATCGTCAGATCATTAGCACTTGTATTTAATAATAATAATAGTTTACGATTGAAATAATCTTTCTTCAATATCTTTCACGCCCAATTTAATTCTCGAGACTTTCATTAATTTATACAATTTCGAGATTGATACTACGCACCCGAAATACCTTGATACTTTTTTTTATCATGCAGTTCGAACCAATTATTTACGACTTAGTATTCGAAATTCACATGATAACTTGGTTGAGGACGAATTATGTTCGACTTATGTTTCACGACCATAAGCAGAATCTCGAGGAGAAACGCTACTCATTCGCTCACAATCTTTACATCTTGTAAAGCATTCAATTCACAATCGAACGTTCTCGTCAAAAGATTTCACCGGACATTGAAGACTTCCTTGAGATCCATGTTCATCAATCATAACTGAATGAAACAGCTGCCATTTATTCTACTGTTCGCTGAAAAACAACAATCAGTCCGATGAATAACCAGCTCCATGGCTCCCAATATAAACGACGTATTTATCTTTGACATTTTCATTGTCCGTTATATTGATTATTGATTCTTTCAAATCTTTATATGTTTGTTTAATCAATCTTTGAATATTGATATTCGTATCTTCATCATTGAAATCAATTTTATTTTCTTGATTGATCCATTCGATTTGACTGAAATTTCTAATTGTTATTTCGATATTAGATGGGCTTCACATCTCTTTCGAATGGTATTGAGCCTCTAGGCTCTTTAGAGGGTCCACCCAAACTAAAGAATCACTAGTAGCCCCCGATAGGCCTCCTACGGGGTCGGATAGTTTCGGTCTCCGAGATCTTTTCGGGTTCCCTGAGAGAAACGATCACCCATGGGTTGTATATCCATGGTTCTGAATAACTTTCGCTGTATTCATGGACTTCGTATAGCCGCGAAAGGGACATCTGAACTCCCCCCTTGCAATTAGATTGATATTAGGTAATAATTCCGATACTTTTCGGAAACCTTGAACGATGTAATTTGGAAATTCTTCGATATAATCACGAAGAATATTGTTAATAACAATTAAACAAGAGTTGGACATTTTTGATTAAAATTTTAAAAATAATTCATAATGTCGGTGAACTATGGATTCAGTGACAGCGAATGAGGAAATCGGACGAAATTGCAGTGAATAAGAATATCGATTCAAATATTGAAATCAATGCGGTTAAATGAGACGAGAATTAATTTACAAAGACTTGTAAATAAATTAAAAGTCAAATTACACAATCACAAAACCATATGAACGTGATGGTTTTATAACAATATTTTGGATATATAAATTTACTGTTCAATTACGTAAACAAAGCCCATAAGCACCTTCTCCTAGAGGACAAGAGATTGACCGACACCTTTTACGTTTGCACAATCAATGAGACCCTGAACAAATCCATCATGCAAGGGTGGATCAACTTCGAAAGATGGTTCTTCATCCACCGAGCCAGACTTGGCCTCCTCTCCTACAATTCCCTGAACCACTTATACACCAACCAGATCACCAACTTGTGCCGTAAATATGGACAATACTTGGAGACACCCATGCACATCATCAACGGGTGTAACTATTCCCTCCCATTCGGTACCATGAAACATGACAAGATCAAATATGACCTAGCCAAATTCCTCGGCAAAAGTTTGGCCACAACACCGTAAGTGTCGAACACAGGCACACAATGCCAGACGGAAAACTATGGATCTTCGACATTCTCGTAGACTTCGGTCGCACAGCCAGGATCATCGAGGTCAAGAGCCCATGGGATGCAGAAGACACATTCAACCACGCATTTAACAGAGCTTGCGAAAAATACCTTGAGGCCCAACTAGACCTCATCCAATCACTTGGAAAATCAGAGGTCACAATCTTCCCCTTTGTTGTGGGCAGCCTTGGCCGATGGCACCCTACCAACAACTTCCTCCTCGCCGCCATTGGATGGAATGACGACGACATCGCATCATATGCAATCAGAACAGCTAGACAAAACATCGAGATGTGTGCGAAACACTACAACCGGCACCTTTTGTACATCTCCAACGAGGAAATCCTAAGAGATGGCACTGCCTAACAACAAGCAGGCACCAACACCTAGTTGACTCTCCTTGCAAAGCTCAACTCTTTGCCGTCAGCGCGACAAAGGAAGACTTTCAAATCGCTGAAATATGGAGCCTTTTCAGACTTTGTCGGAAACGTGCTTGCATTTAGTTTAAATCTCACCTAAGACGTGTGTTTAAATTAAATTAAATAAAATAAAATAAAATTAAATTAAATTAAATATATATATATATATATATATATATATATTGATTAATTATTTTAATTAGGGATGTACCAGTTTTCGGCCCCGGCTACGGAAAGCCGGCTATTCGGCCATTTTTTCAACTCCGGCAAAATTCTGCCGGTTTTGATACCGGTTTTTTAATAATGTTTACAAGAATTAGAAACTCAAATAATTTGTTTATAAAAGGTAAGTTTATAAAATAAAATCTCACAAATGATGCGTTTTCAAATGCAGTTATACAGTAATTGTGAATTCACCAAAGAAAAAGACTAATAGTATGTAATTTCTTGATATCCATCCTTCCGAGACACATTTAACAATTTGTTAAGTATGTCAGGCCTACATTGCATGTGGACAATCAAAATACAGGGAAAAGAAATATGACATCTCTTCAATGATAACACATCTTAGCTTTCAACATTCAAAAGAGCTTGCTACCCTCCAGGAAAATAAATAAGTGTGCCAATTACATTCATCTACTACTACTAAGGACAAAAAAACAACACAGTTCAACAAACTCTGGAACAGTGTTGGCATATTGATCATTCATCACTGATCAAAATCCACAAGGCTATTGGTCAAATGCTTACCATAGATTTGTGACCCATTCAACTTGTAGGGAATATTAGTTTTGTGGACTTGTGGTCAGGTATCTAATTCCATTGAGAAAATATATCACAGAACGTTTTCTACCTGATTTGTTTGACACAGTGAAGATGAAGATTTTGAAGATCCTTTTCTCTGGTGGTAATCAAACAAAAATACAGACTTCCTACAATGGTATCTATGACACGTGTTGACCTTGCTCCACCTTCTACAAGCGATTTGTTTAGATGTAACGCATTTCTTACCATAATTATATTTCGTCTATCGTATTGTATTTAATTATCGTTTAATTTAAATATTTAACTTTTTCTCAATTTTTGTCAAATCCAGCACCGGCTCCAACTCCGGCCGGATTTGACAAAAATTCTGACTCCGACTCCGGCACCGGCGGATTTCAAAAAAGGAAACCGGTACATCCCTAATTTTAATTAATTATTTTAATTATTTATTTAAATTACTTATTAAATTTATTTAATTATCTTACTTAATTTAATTATTTCTCTTTTTTATTTTATATTTTAATTACTTTAATTATTACTTATTTTATATTTAATTTAAAATTTTTTAATTTATTTATTATTTTTATTTGAATTGGGTTCAAGTAATGGTGAAAGGAAATCCCAACGCGAACAAGCATCTTGGGAATATGGATGAATTTTTGTTAGTTTCGATATTCCGGATACAAGGACAGTTGATGAAAAAGGAAAAAAAAGATATTCTAATCAAAACAACCGGAAATGAAAAATATAATTTCCATTGGATTGTTAAAAGCTGACAAAATGTTACACCACAATGTATTAAAAATTAAGAAAACAGGGATTCAAACTTATGATGAAAATATCGAAGATAATGATGATTCAGAAATTGAAACTGAAAGTGAGGATAAAGATTTAGAAGAAATCCAAATGGAATTTTTGCGCATTTTCGATACATTTGAAATAATAGATGATGAAGATTTTGATGGATTCGAGGAAATCGAATAATCTTAAAATAAAATTATTGGTTTTTAGCGCAATTTCCATACTGACAATTGCGATTATTAATTGGTTATTTCTGTGTATGTGTGTCCGCAGCTTTAAGTCGTATCTCCTCCTCAACGAAGCAATATCGAGGGCTAGTTCCAAAAGCAAATATGTTAAGCAAGTTCGGAGGATGATTGTGGGCCAAAAGAAATCCCGGAATTCCTTTATTGATTTCCTGGAAAAGCCAAAAAACCTCGAAAAAATGCAGTTTTTGGCCTATATCTCGGCAACCAGATCACTTAGCGACTTGAAACATTTACCAATCGATTCCTGCAATAATTTAGAACAATATTGCCGAAGAAAGTTTTCAAAAATATCCTTTCGTTCGGTCACAAAAAATTAATCATAGTCAAATACTGATATAAACGTTTTAATATTTGGGCACCGAATAACATAAGGAAATTGCGCTTAAATTGTCACTAGACTTTTTATTAACTTGTTTTATATATTGATGTTTTTATTTTTATATAAGTCTAACCAATTTTTTTTAATTTTCATACTTTTTTTCATTTAAGCCGCGGTGTATAGTCCGATAAATACGGTAAATTGATTTTTTTCATATAATATTGATATTAATTCATAACAAATACCAATTTTCATATTATAAATTGATATTTTTCATAGAAAATTGATTTTTTTCATGTAAAATTGATTTTTCATATCAAATTGATATTTTTTCATATTAAATTGATATTTTTTCATAATTGTTAGAAGACTTCGAGACTGTCATAATATTTATTTAAAGACAATAAAATGAGGAAAATCATCAGTATATATATTGATTAACTGCTGTCATCAATCTGGGTCAAACATACACTCATTCATTTCACCATACACACTATTTCGGTCGTAACCTATTACAACAATACAAAGATCAAACCTAGAACATTCCATACATATATTACGCAACATACATTTATTAGTTTTGATAATAATTCTCCTCACAATATTAAATGCATAATCTTTCATTTTAAATTGAGAAATTTTCATTCTAAAATGAAATTTTTTCAAATGGTTCGTGAATTCGACAAAAATTGATTAGTTCATAAATTCGGCAATTTAGCAAACTATTGCCTATTTCACGAATTCGGCATAACATATATATTACATATTCAATAATACCTCTATAATTTACCACTTTTCCAATCCCGGAAATTGGCCAATTACAAAGGATTTACATATGTTTATAATTTTGATATTATTGGTTTGTGCATGAAAAATTAAAAATCCTTCCTCAGAAATTTACTTAAGTAAAACTTATTTAAATAATATGCATATTGTTGTTATTAAATACAAGTTTCAAAAATTTCTTTAGTTCTCAACATTATGTTATCAACATTTGTTCTCAACATTATCCCTATCAATTGTGTCATCTCGTTCTTAGATTTTTCATTTCCAAGTTTCAGCTATTTCATACTTTTTATTGTATTTTATATAATAAAAAACTGATCAATTTCAAAATTATGAAGAACAAAACCAGACATATCACCAGGAGTATCATTACTGATAGATAATCATCAATATTAAAGTTCAAATATTTATTATGCATAAATCTTCATACAGAACCACGAATGTTATTTTTTTGAAAAAAATAGATAAATATTATAGCCACCAACATACAATAGCTGTATGTCGAAAACAAGAGCAATATTGTCCTTGCCGCCGCTTCTCATCCTCGTTGCTAGTATGGAAAGCCTACTTTGTGCTTCCTTTCCCACGTTTCGGTTGAGTTGGAAAAATTTTTGAATTATTATTACAATTTGAAATATAATTTTAATTTAATATTTTTAATTTTATATTATGCAACTTTATTTTCCCGAGGAATCTTGATGCCAAGCTCATTCTCTCAGAAAGTTTAGAAAACCAATTATCTTCTAGTAAGTATTAATTCGTGAATAGTTCCGCGACTCAACTGCAGTTTAATATGAAGGATTTAACAGGTTTCTTTTCAAGCAATTATGTGGTCGAGGTTGTTCGTTTCAGAACTTTGCGACTTATTTTTGTAAAATAAGGTCTAAAGTTACGAATCATCAAGAATGCAACCGACTTTTGTATTCAGCACAAAAGGTAAATAATACACATTTAACAATCCGAATTGGTAATTATTGGTCTGAATGATCAAAAATGGTGATGGGTATTATTGTTGAAATCATAATGCCCGTTATTGTTTTGATTGAAATTAGAATGAATGTCATTATTGTTATGATCGGAATTCAAATAATGTCCGTTATTGTTTTGATTGGTAAACAAATGATGTTCGTTGCTGTAAAAGAGGAAAGCAAACTTTGCATAGGTCATGAATATAGGCAAAAGAGAAAAAAAAATAAAAGCGGAGCAATTGTTTGACTGTTGTAAATTCCAAAGTTCAAAATGCAATGCGTTACCTATACCATAAGGTACTCATGTTGTCAACGACCGTTTGCCGAACACTCACACGAAAGCAATAATTCAACAAGTATATGAAGAAAAGCAATTGGTGAATTGAAGAAAGAAATACATGAAGTAAATACTCTTGTAAGTAAATACTATAGGTAGACTTGACTTTTATAGGTAGTGGTTGCTTTAACCTGAAAAAGCAATGAACACTTATTTATATCCAAAATATCTTTATATTTTTTGGGTATCTAAACCTGTTAGTGATAGTTGATGCTCTGTAACCATTTGTTGAGTTGATGTGTCGTTTCTTGTTGAAATATCTGAAACTTAAAGCAATTGCCCCTGAACGTCTTGCACGTGTATATTAAGATTCTTGTGTAATGCTGATATTGGTTGTTTGTTTTGAGGGGTATTTAGCAAGGTTTCGATAATTATGTATAATTAAAAAAATCTGTGTAAAAGAGAATAAAAGAGATTTTGAAAGTAAAAATAGGAATGTATACATGTTTTAATGATCATTAAATTAAATAATTTCTAGGCAAAATAAAGTAACAGAAGACAAAAAGAATATTGCTAAACACAAAGATAAATAAAAATAAAAATTCACAAAAAATAAAGAAAATATTCTTAACATCGAACTACAAGACAAACGAAACAATGTATAATAATGATAAAAGCAAATTTTTTTATTTAAGATAAAAAAAATTAATGTTATAGTAGTGATAATTTTCTAAAAAATAATTTTTATAAAATAATAAATTATTTAAATATATTAATTTTCTCATTTTATAAATTACAAAATTAAAAATTACATCATCAAAGAATAAAAAATTCTTTTCTAATTGCATTATTTATAAAACTTTTTACTAATGAATTTAGTATTTTAATTTTATAATTTATTAAATATTTTTTTAAAAAAAATATAGTAACACTGGTTTGATTAAATTGTTTCAATACAAATATTTTTGGCAACATTTTACTCAAATTACAATTAATTTATTAATTATTCAATTTGTAAGATTTTATTGTAAATATTTTCCTAAATAAACATCAAAGATTTTCCATTTAAATATGTTCCATTAGGAAATATTTAGTAAAATAATATTCTTTTATTTTATTTATAATCAAAATTAATAAATATTCAAATTATTAAAGTTACAAAATTATTTTAGAGAATGTCATGCAGCTGAAATATACCGACTATGGTTTCCCATTAATATTCAAATTACCATTGCGATTATCACTGCCTCTGTGATTTGCTTAGTTATCCACTACTAATGCTTTGGAAAGAAGATCAGCACTTCCGCTTTATTTGCCCACAAGCAGACGATCTTTATAATTACAACATATTTTTCTTCATCATCTTAGTGTTTGAAGAAGCTGATCAAGTGCTTAATCAGTAGCTCACTGAAGACATGAGATTTAATAGCCTCTACCCCATACATAGTTTATGTGAACCATCACCGAATCAATAAGTTGCTCTAATTCATGAATTTATAAATTCGCTGTCCTCAAAAGGGTTTGATATACCTTCCCAAGTTTAGCAAACTTTATGTGATCTGATGTTGCACTACTAAGTACGGTTATAAAAACTGGTCTACCACAATGAACTGATTTTAATAAAATAGATTTCATGCAGTTTGACTTGAAAAATACTCTGAATTTACCAATAATTGAGAACTATAAAAACTGTTTACTACGACCTCATGAAGAATAGCGCTAGTCTCTATGGCTTCTCAAATGTTAATAAGTTTTCGCTGTTACATTTCCATTTTGTTTCATGCAATTTCACTAATACATATGTGGTCACAGTGTCTTGCATTAGCTGTGACTACCATCTCATCTAATGCCATGATATGAATGTGAAAAAATATTGTCTCTGTTGTCGAAAATAAAACGCGACCTGGTTCAGTACCTCCTTCGGAAAACGCTACATATGAACTTTCTGATCAGACTTATAGCATAGTATTCATTTGACTACGGAAACTGCATTAATAGCAACCTTTGTATTGCTGTTCATGTCAATTTACGCGAGTAGTTGTCACCTGACAAGAAAAGTAATTATTTTTTTGTTAAGAAACTTGACATGTCCTTTTGGAGATTCTCTAGAAAAGCTTGTTGTTTAGACCTGTTATGAAACAGAAGTAAGGGATATGTATGAGGAATTAGTTAATTTCCTTTTCGATGACAAATTTTAATAATTTATAAATGATTAAAATTTTGAAACAAAAAATTAATAATTATGAATCCTAATTCAAATATCGAAAATGATATCAAAGTAACTAACATGGTGACTCATGTTACAATGGATTTCTTCATCAATCAACTTTAACCTGAAATATTCAGTAAAAGTGACAATATGGAGACGTTTATTGAAGAATGAGAGACATTTTTTTAATTTTGCGGGAATCTCAAAATCGAAACAGCAGATCAATTTCATCTGTCTATTGGTAAAAAGCGATTGATAAATCAATAAGTGATTACATAGATCAAAAACGAAAAGCATTTATCGGACATCCTGCCTATTTGAAGTAGGGGAAAAATGTAGGTTCTGCCCCGACCCCCCCCCGGGGGGGGGTGTAACTAGTTACCGTGGTTGCCATGGCAACGGTCGCGATCACCATAGCAACGGTCGCGGTTACCATGGCAACGGTCGCCATCACCATAGCAACTGTCGCGGTTACCATGGCAACGGTCGCGATCACCTTGGCAACGCTTCCGATTGGCCGCCCGGTTCCCTAGCAACGGTCGCGATCACCTTGGCCTAGGCAGCAACGCTTCTGATTGGTCGACGGTTCCCTAGCAACCGTCGCGATCGCCATAGCAACGGTCGCGATTACCTTAGAAACGCTTCTGATTGCTTCCTTGGTTCCCTAGCAACGGTAGCGAAGCTGGTGCAGCCGAATGCCCACAGTGCCGCCGAATGCCCAAAAAAGTGCTAATCGATCACTGCACAGTGTCCAAATGTGCTAATCGATATTTTGAAAGTGTTAATCGATAGTGCACATTTTGCCACACATTTCTAATGTGATAGCACAGTGCTTTTTAAGTTGCACATGTGTAAAATTGTAAAAATCAATAC
>MQRK01174270.1:36001-47605 GCA_001938485.1 Girardia tigrina
AAGTCATAATTAACGATGGAAAATATTTTGATTAGAATAAAACTTATTATGTCATATAAATAAACTTGTCTGTTCTGCAAAAAAATCCAAAAAACTAAGTTATACACCTAATATTAATATTATTTTTATTATTATATAACATTATATTTCTAATATATTTTAAAAATTATTATATTTTACCATCGAAAATAATAATAATGAATTCGTTGTCTTCTATAAAATAAAAAAGCTAAGATAATTTTAGAAAATACGAACTGATGATAATAATTAAATAGGGTTGCCATCCGTCCTTACTTGGTAAGTACAGTCCTTCCATTTAAAGACTGTCCTTAATTCGAATGTGTCCTTAATTTGTCCTGTCTCCTTTGCCTAAAATTATTGACCCAAATTATTGAGTTTTTAAGTCTTCAAACACATATTGATTTGAATTAAGAGAGTTCTTATTGTGAATCAATGCTACTCAATTAAATACCTTTTTGAGAAAATTTGTTTTCTTTTCAACAACTTCGTGTGTTGACTTTACACTACATTAATATTAACATTAAGAGATTATATACATATTCAACATTGTAACCCAATAATTTCTGTTTGTTTGTGGGATTTTAATCTTGTAATCAAAAGGAATTAAGGCACAAAACTTTCATTAAATTTCGTACGATTCATATTTTTCACTAAAATATGCGGACAGTAATGTAACTACCCACTCCACCGGCTGGGGAGTGAGGTGTAAGGGTTTGGGGTCACCCATCCTTACTTTGCAAGTCTTTACTTCGAATGTGTCCTTAATTTTTGTTGTTAAGTGATGGCAATCCTATGATTAAAGTGCATGGGGCACAAGAGGAAAAAGCCCCCTGGAAAAAAATGTTTTAAACAAAAAATACAAAAACAATTAATGTCACTAAGAAATTTAAATTTTATTATGGGATGCTAGAAAGATATTGAATAGTTAAATCTAAAAAAAATATTTTAGATAAATAGGCCGTGCAAAATTACATTCAGAAATTCTTAAAATGATTTTGGAGAAATGAAATATTTTTATATCTTTTTCTTTTTAAAACTTTTAGGACATAAAAAAATTGATTAATGAAAAAGTAAATGGACTACAAGGATTTAAATATTTTTTAATTTTTTAATTAAAATATTTTTAGCCCCCCATCTAAAACAATATTCTAGGCGCCATTGGATCTAGACATGGTTCCTTAAGGGGTCTTTTAAAATGTCGTTAGTTAGTGTCTTCAAAGACAAGATCACAAAATCAGTTAACTTAGTGTTTTTCGTGTAGGAAAATAATATACCAAAACTTTAAAATCTTTTTTCAGAAGACCCTCTCTTGAATTTTACAATTATAAATCTCATTTGTAATACAAGATTGGAAATTAAATCAGAAAATTAAATTAAAAGGATGAATGACAAATTTTAAATAAACATATGTCACTTTTATAAAATTAAAATAAATTTCGAAAACAAATATTCTCAAATCCTCTAATTGTTGCCGTTAAATTTCCATAGAGAAACATTCTCCTTTACTCAAACCTAACAAAAAGTCTAGACTTCCCACTTCTTTCAGTGTTGGGTCACTAATTAATTGCTCTAATTTCTATTTTTTAATAGAAATATTACACGAAACTAACAATTAAAAATGACTTATTTTGCTGGAAAATACGCAATTTTCTCTTACGAATACGATTCTTCGAGACTGAAAGAAAATACATTTAAAAACAATGTACAATATAACTCAAAGACAATTTTAATAAAACCTCTATAAGATGAAGTCCAACATTTAATTAATCATTATTTTGGCACTTATTCCGTTATCCCTCGCATGAAGATAATAATAATTCAATTTCAAATTTATTTAAGATAAGTTTTGTAACATTTTGCATCATCATCCGTTTTGTGATTTAGTAAATTATTACCGAAAATAGAGCGAGATATAAATCTGAAGCCAAAATGCTTTAAAATGATTGAACGAAACACTGTCCACGTTTGAACAGGTTATACTCAAAAATAGCGCTTTCCAATAACAATTAAGCATTTATAATATTTAAAATTTTGGATTTTTCGAATCGCTATTTTTGCAAAGTGCTTTTTTGGGAAAGCACTGTTTAAGGAAGAGCTGTAATGAAAAAGCTTGGTTTGAGGAAGTCCTGTTTTTGGGATATGTCGTCTGAGCAAGATTTGCAGAATGAATTTCTAGTCGGGGTCGGTAAAGGTCAACAACTTAGGACAGCCAAAGTTGGGAAGGTTTTACCAACTTCTAATCAAGTTGTTAGGCGTATTTGAAATAAAAGGAAATAAGATTAGGAGATTGGCAATTTAGTTGATTATTTGATGATTAAGTTACAAACAAGATTTTTTTTACTTTTTCTGTTACCATAATCAGGGCTGCCGGAAGTGAGCTCTCTCAAAGACACCAAGAATTAAGTAATAATAGTCAGGTAAGTCAAAATAGTTAAAGTAAATTTACAAATAAATTACATATTCATCTAGCTTACCTTGTTATTAACTTATTAAATCAAAATAATTAATCAACAAATTCTTTTTAGAAAGTGAGATCATTTAGATCATTCATATAAATAAATAAAAATTGGAAAAAAAGACGATTTTAAATCATTAAAAATATTGAACACCATTTTTAGACATTTATTTTAGTAATTAATTTCAGCGGATTGTCAGCCATCTTCAAACTAAATTAACATTATTTTTAAAGCTTTTATATGATGATAAATGCTTATTGTGTGATTAATTTTGTCTTTAAGGTTCTTTTTACTGATGTTTAACAGGGTTCCATGACAATTGCGGAAAAACAATTGCGTACATAAAAGTTTATAACTTAAAAAATAACTTAACTTAAAAGTGTAACTCTTACCCCAATCCTAACCCTAACCTTAACGTTAACCTTAAAACTTCACAGATTAAAGTCAATGGATACAATATTGGGGGGATAAACTCAAGTATCTGAGAAGATTGGCAAATAATTTTATCAATAATTTTAATCAAATTAGTTTTAACGATAATTTTCAATAAATGTTTAATGATTTTTTTTTATTTCTTTTGATTTTTAGCTTGTTATTTAAAAAAATATAATTAACTGTTAATTAAACAGAATTTTTGAAATATTTGAATTGATTATATGTGTCATCATTTCATTCAAAGCCATCAATAATTTAATAATCTTTATGTACTCAATTTCTGTACGCCATTGTGTGGCCACCGTTTAACAGAGAAGTTGAATGTGAAGCTTGAATATTAATTTTCGGATCCATTGATTTTATTAATAAGGCCTCACATGTTACTCTTTCTCATTAATAATTAAATCGATTGCAATGAATTTGAAAATTATTTTTTTCTATTTTCGTTTTACATTTTAAATTATATTAAGCGATATTGCTTCCATTATCCAATCGACTTTGCTCTTTGACTCGTGTATAGAGATGACGGCAGGTCTCTCCAATCTATGTAGCGGTACACTAATTATAAATATATTTATAAACAATATCAGAACATAGACCAGAATGTGTTGGAGACTTATTGTTGAACATATCGCGAATTTTATGATTGCGAAATTGTTGTATATATCTAAGATTGATAGAATCAATAAAAATCGAAAAAGATTAAAATTTATTATATAAAATGTTATTTAAACAAATATAAATTGTTTTTACATATTTTTAGTTTTTTTTTATTTTTTAAAATATATTATCATAAATGATAATACAACATCCCCCTCTGGGATCACCGATATTTTGGAATTGGATTTCTGTGCTTCTTACTGGATATCTGTTTTCCTTCACTATCGTTTTTGTGACGGAGCTAGATGATACACTTGATGTCCGATCACAAGGAATACTTAATCTTCCTAGATGTCTTTTAACTTGATTGTAGTTTCTTTTCAGGAGCTTATGAGATACTTTGCCAATAATTCATAAGTCTAATCACTATTTATCTTTTTTATAGCAAACGGTCTGACGTATTTTGCTTTCCCTAATCATTTCTCCTCCGTTTCTTTTAATAACACTTTGTCTCCAACTCTGAGCTTGGTATACCACCTGTTTCTGTTATAAAGATTATCCGAATTCTTCAAATTATTTTTTATATTATCTGAGACTAATTTATTCAGCTTTTGTTGCGTGTTCTTTAACCACAATACATTTTCACTTTCTGTTCTTCTGCCCTCGTTTTTTCCATTAAAATTTAGTAATGACGGTTTTCTTCCATATACTATTTCAAAGGGGCTATACCCCGTGGATGTCTGTGTTGCAAATCGCAAACCGTATTCTACAATCGTAAGAACTTCTGTCCAATCTCGTGTGTTACGAGAATACATAGACGCATTTATCATTTCTTTAGCTGTGCGAAAAATTTGTTCAATTAATCCATTTGATTGCGGACTTTTCTAACGCCGATTGATCGAAGAGACTGGTAAACTCTTCCACGTTGTTTATGTGGTCGGTTATTGATCTCTCCTTGCAATGATGTCTCTCGAAGATGAATAGCTTTTCTTCTTTCTTATTAAACATTAGTTCTTCTAAGTACTTCTGAGCTGTAACGTTTGCTCATGACGACATGTTGTATATATCTAAGAATGATAGAATCAATAGAAGTCGAAAAAGATTAATATCAATTATATAAAATTATTTAAACAAATATAAATTGTTTTTACATATTTTTAGTTTTTTTTAATTTTTAAAATATATTATCATAAATGATAATATAACAGAAATAATTTTCAAGTTCATAGTATTTGGAGTACGTTTTATAAAATCGATAATTTAAATGTTTGAAACCTTATTAATAAGATCAATGGATTCGAAAATTAATGTACAAGCTTTACATTTAACCTCTCTGTGAAACATTTTCAAATAGAACCTTAATGACATAATTATTAACATTCTCATTAATTATCATGATATAAAAGCTTTTAAAACTAATGTTAATTTTGTCTGAAAATGGCGGGTAATCCTCCTAAATTAATTGTTAAAATAAATATTTAAAAATAACGTTCAATATTTTTTAAAAAAAATAAAAATGAGTTAATTATTAGATAAAAATCTCTTTTTTTAACTTACTCATTTTTCTTTTATTCATGTTAATGTTGCGTTTGATTTTTTGTCATTTTCATTTTCAGTAATTAAAAAAAAATAATTGTTTTATTAATTATTTGATTTCTTTAACCATAATATAATCATTCATCAAAATTATAAATAATAAAAAAAAGTAATCTCTTTTTTGTAACAAAAGAAATTGAAAAAAACAAATAAATTTGATTTTGTCTCATTTGAAATAATTGTAACATAAAAAAGGAAAAGTTTTTTTCTCTATTAACAATAAATTCCAATTAAAATTTGAAACAAGATAAAAAACTTTTTTAAAAAATAAATAAATAAAATTACGATTTCTAAAAATTTATTTTTGACAAACATGAAACGATTTTTCATGAAAAGAAATTTATAAATAAATAAATAAAATTTATGAAAAAAATGTTTAAACGATAGTATATTAATTTTGATAATTTTTTCATGCCGATTTGATGAAAAAGAATTTTAAAAAAAATTTACTTTTTCCATCAGCAATTGATGTTTCTGCTTTCACGGATCTTTTCCACTGGGAATTTTTTAAGTGATTTAAAATTTCCAGGACACTGAATAAAAAAAATATATTTTTAACAATTTGATGAAAAAGACAACATTTGTAAAATGAAAAATCTAAGTAAAATCAATAAAAATTCATTTCTTCATTTTGTTTTAATTTCATAAAAGGATGAAGGATATGTCGAAAGAAAATAAGAAAAAATTAAAATAATTCGATATGTTTTCATGAAAGAATTATGATGATGGATTTTGTTTTCTCATTCAAACAAAAAAATGTTAATTAAGGCAATTAGTTATACAAACAACTTTGGTTGTTGTTAAATTTGTCAAATGTGAAAATTGTAAAATTAATTATATTTAAATTTCATTTTTGTTTGTTAAACTAATTTTCAGTAATATTATTTTTTTTATTTTTTTTAAAATTCAAAATATGTTTGTTGAAAAAAAAATGTTTTTTTATTCTCATTGTTATTGATAGTATAATTCTATTTTTATTTTTAATATTCATATATTAAATTACAAAATAAAAACAATTATTACTAACGTTGGAAATTTATTTTAACAATTATATTTTAAAGTCTGTTTTATTAAATATAATAGATTAAAAAATCATAAATAAATATTTAATTAATTAATATAAATAATATAATAATATTTTATTTATTTTCATTTTTGTTTGTTGAACTTATTTTCAGTAACATTATTTTTTTATTTTTTTTAAATATGTCAAAATATTTGGAGAAAATAAATGTTTTTTCTACTCTCGTTGTTTTAGATAGTATAATTTTTTAATATTTTTATTATAAATTAAAAAAATAAAATTAATTATTAATGTTGGAATTTTTTAATAATTATATTTTTAAAGACTGTTTTTTTAATTATAAGAAACTAAAAAATCATCAATTAACCTTTAATTAATATAATAAATATTATATTGTTATATTTCATAGAGTGCAATATGACTTGAGACGAAAAGAATATTATATATTTTTAAATAGAAATAAAAACAAAAGAATAAAGGTATTTTCAATTGACTCGGAAAAAAAGAATGAGACCGACAGCTGCAGAAAACCTAAAATTATTAAAAAAAATACTTAAAGAGATTTTTTAGAGTATTCTGGGATAATTAATGAAATTAAGGATTTCCTGTTAAAAACCCGTTTTACTAATATATAAATTGAATTGAATCAAAAATTTCCTGTAAAAAAATTTTAAATAATTTTCTCTTACATTTTCTCAGAATTACTTAGGCGAATATTTCACTTTCTTCAGTTTAGCTGCGAAAATGTTTTGCAATTTATTTTTTTTCAGAAATAAATTATCAATTTTTCAATTAAAATTGCAAATTATAATTTTTACTATGCCACTCAAAATAAACGTTCTTTTAAGAAATATTTTTTCATAATTTTATTAATATTTTTTGTAATTTAGTTGTTGATAAAAATATACAAATTTGATTATTAATATCATGTACCGTATGTACTCGAGTATAAGTCGGAAAATTTTCTGTTTTTTGGATCATAAAATACCATTTCGACTTATACTCGAGACAAAAAAGTAAAAAAAATATTTTTCGAAATTTTAGAGAGAATGAACATTCTTACCATCAGCGGTATTGAAAACAACTAGTATAAATTATATTTTGTTTAAAAGAATAAAATTATTAATTTGTTTTATTTTATTATTGACTAGATTTCTGCTATTTGTATGGTTCTTCTTTTAAACTATTGCGTTAATAAAATTTTTAATGATAAAATATTTTAATGTTTACTTATACAATGGCCGAATTGAAAAGGAAACGGCAATCATATGAATCTGGATTTAAGATTAAAGTTGTTGCGTTTGCCGAAATTCACGGCAATTCGAATGCGATGAGGGTATTCAATGTTGATGAAAAACTAATTCGCGATTGGCGGAAGATCAAGGAGGAATTAAATAGTATGCCAAGAACGAAGCGTGAACGCCAAGGAAATATTGGGTTGGTCAAAAAGTCATTGCGTTTTTGAGTACGTCCTAATAAAAAGCTTGAAAATATAAAACGATGTGATAAAATTTAAATTCAATTATATATTCTGAAAACTAAATTTTCAGACTATGTTTATACAAAATATTAATTGATTTTGTTTTAATTTATTACTTTACCGTCAATTCGAAATGCAAAATCACAATGAGCATATTCGTCATTTTTTATTGCATTATTTTTGCAAAGGGAAGACCACTGTGCAAACTCATAAGAATATATGTTTTGTATATGGTAATGACTCCTTAAAACTTCGACAGTGTCAATACTGGTTATCTAAATTTCGTTCTGAAAAATTTCATATAAAAGATGCACCACGCTCCGGTCGACCAGTTGAAGTTGATGGCGACAAAATAACAGCACTGATCAAATCTAATCCACATATGACGAAAAGAGAAGTTGCATAGACTCTGGAAATATCAAAATCAAGTGTTGGAAGTCATTTAAAGAAACTTGGATTCGTCAGTAAACTCGATTTGTGATTACCACATGAACTGAAAGAAATTCATTTGGTGAAACGTATAGACATTTGTGATTCCCCTTTGAAGTGAGAACAAAGTGATCCATTTTTGAAGCGCTTGATTACGGGTGACGAAAAATGGATTGTTTACAACAATGTGGAACGCCGACGATCATGGAAAATACGTGGTGAGCCTGCCAAAACGATCCCAGAAGCAGAAATTCACGAAAAGAAGGTTATGCTTTCCGTCTGGTGGGATTTTAAAGGAATTGTGTTTTTTGAACTCCTTCCGAAGAATGAAACCATCAATTCAGACAGATATTGTCTTCAGCTGGAGAAATTGGCTTATTCAATTCAACAGGAACTTCCTGAATTGGCAAATCGAAAAGGAGTTGTAAATCAGCATAATAACGCAAGACCGCATACAAGTTTGACCACTCGCCATAAACTCTTATCACTGGGTTGGGAAGTTTTGCCGCACCCACCGTATTCTCCAAACTTGGCCCCATCGGATTTTCACTTATTTAGATCACTACAGAATTCCTTAAGCAGAAAAACATTCGACAGTGATGATGACATCAAATCGTTCCTAGACGGCTTTTTTGCTGACAGAGGCAAAGGGTTTTATGAATCAGGAATAATCAAGCTACTGGAAAGGTGGAAGAAAGTGATTGAAAATAATGGACAGTATATCGTGTAAAAATATTTGTGCATTCATGTCATTTTTTGATAATAAACATTTTAGTAAAAAACGCAATGACTTTTTGGCCAACCCAATATATCATCGTTCCAAAATTTGGAAGAGTAATTAAATGATTGGGTGGTATTTCAACGGCAAGAAGGCTACATTGTCACACGTAACTGCATTAGACTGTGAGCCATCCGGCTTAAGAAAAGTGAAAAGTACAAGACATTGCCTGACATCACTACATTTTTAGCATCTGCGGTTTGGTTCTCGAAATTTATGGACAGATTTTCATTAACTCTATGCCAAAGAACAAAGATTGCACAGAAACTGCCCGCTGCGTTGGATGAAAAGATTCAATCCTTTCATCGATTTGTTATCAAGCACAGAAAACGACACGATTATGATTTATCGCAGATCGGAAATATGGACGAAACCCCAATAACATTTGATATGCCATCTAATCGAACCGTTAACTACAGGGCACGAAAAAATGCGATCCACTGTCGTGCTAGAATGCATGGCAGACGGAACTAAGTTAAAGCCAGTGGTGATCTTCAAACGAAAAACATTGCCAAAAAATGTTATATTCGTCTCTGGCGTGATTGTGCAAGCTCATCCAAAGGGTTGGATGGATGAGACGGACATACAAAAATGGTTAAATCAGGTTTGGAATAGTCGGTCTGGTGCAATGGGGGCTAGACGCTCCATGATAGTGTGGGACATGTTTCGCGTCGACATTTCAGAGTCTGTGAAGAAAGCAACTAAGGATTTAAAGTGTGATACTGCAGTAATCATTGGGGATTGACGTCTGATTTACAGCCTTTAGATGTCTGTCTAAACAAGGCCTTCAAAAACCGACTTCGCAAAAAATGGATTGAATGGATGACATCAAGTTCCGCAACACTAACAAAAGGAGACAACCTCATGAAACCAGATATTATTGTTGTTGTTACCTGGATTAAGAAAGCATGGGATTCTATACCGACCGAGATGGTAATTAAATCCTTCCTTAAATGTATTTCAAATGCCATGGATGGATCCGAAGATAACTATCTTTACGAAGAAATCGACGATATGGCTTCTGGGAGTGAAAATGAAAATGATAGTGGGGAGGAAACTGAAGATTACACTATTGACACCGATACTCAAAATTTGATTCATGATGGACTGTTTAGTAATTTGGATTCTGAAATTGATTAGTAAAAGCTAGAACTTTTTTATTATTAAAGATGAATTTTCATGTTAATTTTTTGTGTTGTAAATTAAAATTGAAACCATTTTTCCTGTTCGACTTATACTTGAACCTTTAATTTTATTCACTTTTCAAGTCGAAAAAGTACACTTCGACTTATACTCGAACCGACCTATACTCGAGTATATACGGTAAATAATACTGTAACGAGCGTATATTTATAATATGGATAAATTTGAAAACCTCATAATAAAAAATCATTATAAAACATGTTCATATTATTTATTTATATTTTATTTTGAATATTTTGTATTTAATATTTAGGAAGATATAAGTAGGAAAAAGTTTTTTTTTAAAATGTTTTTGATACATAACACTTAAACAGGGGTCTCCAAACTTTTTTCAATGCGGGCCGGATGGGGCATTTGAAGATAGTCCCGTGAGTCGCATTTAAATTGTCATAATAATTATATGGAACTAGTCTAGTTATATGAAGTCTAGTTACTAATAATTATATGAAAAAAACATTAACGCATGTTTAAAATGTTTCTTGTTAATAATAACAATAAATAAAATTATTTTTTATATTTATTAATTAATTAGTAATTTTAAATTATTGAAAATCTTTATTTGATTTTTTATTCAATGTAAGTTGTCTACATTTGTGGAATTGTACGGCGGGCCGTAGTTTGGAGACCCATGCACTAAGAAATTGTCAAATCCCTTGGATATCCTTCGAAAACATTAACTGATTTATTGTTTTAAGCACTTTTTGATCCGTAGGTTTATAGTTGAAAAATTGTTTCCCATCTGTTTCTTTCTCGGACAAAAATATTACTGTAAATAAAATTTATAAATTACGGTAATTTTTCATTTACATATGTATATTTATGGAATACAAAATATAACACAAATCAAGCGGATCAATCCTTAATTTAATGGGGATTAAAACCTAAGCTAAACATAAATACAAATTTATCATTGTATATTTATTAAGATTAAACAGAAAATTAATATGAAATTTTAAACGATTAATTTTGTATTTTTTTGGAAAATATATAATAATCATCAATATTTAATATATTAATATCGCTAATCTGTTTGATTCTAATAAATATTTTAAACATTCAAATATTATTATTCTCTTAGAAAAATACTCGTTTATAGGGTTTTATTTATTTTTTATATATTTTTATTTGTTAATAACAAATTTTAGAATTTTATTTAATTATTTCGATTTTATTCGTCATTAAAATATTAGGTTGGTCGAAAAATAATGGCGGTTTTTGAGCTTTATACTTTGTTTATCTACTTTGATATGTATATAAGTTTAAATGCATTAGTGTTAGATATTATTTGAAATCTTATGCCTAGCTGTATATTCCTATAGCCATTATTAACATATTGCTGTTATTTTTTAGAATATTTACGGTGCTAAATTAATAATGGGTAAAATTAAAATTCGAGCAATTTTCTTGTACGAATTTAAACTGGGTCGTAAAGCAGCAGAAACGGCTCACAATATCTATAAAGTGTTTGGCAAGGGAACAGCTTCTGAGCGCACAGTGCAACGATGGTTCTGAAAATTTTCTGATGGAGATGAAAACCTTGAAGATGAAGAAGGTCGTGGTCGTCCAGTTGCTGTGAACAACG